>OX578133.1:131044717-131052217 GCA_951213105.1 Amaurobius ferox | reverse complement strand
TCTAATCAGCTTGATGATAAGTTAAGTATCAATGGTTGCATTTCTACAACAAGAAGTGCTTTCTAGTATAAAACGGAGTATAGGTGACGAATGTGAATGGTCTGATAATTTGTAGATGGTGATTTTCATTGGATAAAATTTGCCAAGGAGCATATATTACTTATTCTATAATGCTAACCATCTTGACAATTTGAGTGAGTAGATATTGACTTTAAAGCCCCAAAAAAATTATTATTCAACTACGAAAATTCAAAACAAAACTATATACAGTTCTTAAAAAAGGGGATATTTTTTTTCCAAATTTTATCACAAAACCGACAATATTGATTGATTCTACGAAACGACAATTTTAATATGCAAGAGTCCACTTTGCCTATGTTTTTCCATATATGATTCTTATAAGCCACTGATTCTTATAACTAGCTGTTACCATCAGCTGCGCACGCATAATGCCTTCGTGACTAGGAGTAAAATATTTCTTTAAATAGTTTATCAGTAATAATTATTTAATTTTTTTCAAGTTAACTAATATCTAATCGTAATAAAATTATAAATTAATTGCTACTACAATAATTGATACTATAATTATTTATACTATGGTCATTTATATGAATAAATTGGCATTAATTAATAACTTATTAAAAGCAAGTGATATACATTATATCAATGATCCAAAAAGGCATTTTTGAATAAATCTTAATAAATAACATCTTTCATTTTACCAGCTGCATAAAACAACCATAGAGAGCTCAGATATTTGAATCCAACCCTCTGATATTTCAGAATCAGTTTCAAACACTTTTTATGAATTCCATCATACTCAGTATATACGACGAGTTTGAAGATCAAAACCATTTCTCCTATCATGGCCGGTAAAACGGGAAATCTTGGGGTGCTAACAACCGTTGTTTTCTATACATATCAACAGAAATAATTTTAGCTCGCTTAATGGGACATCCTATGCTGATAACACTTATAAATTTCAAGTGCTAACATTGGTATAAGATACATGCCCAGTTGATATGTTTTATAATAAAGCAATAGTTTGATTGATAATATGAAAATATATATGATTGCACTGGTAATTTATAGTAATTTATAATATTCCGGTGTGCATTTGCCCAGTTTTTACCCTGGGCTACCATTGCTCTCTATAAGAGGTATGTGTTCATAGTATATTCCATTTTAATAATAAAATGAATATCATGACAAAGCAATAGGATTAAATACAACAACCGTTCTTTTAGTAATAGTTTGATTGATAGTATGAAAATATATATGATTGCACTATTAATTTAAAATATTCCTGGTGTGAATTTGCACAGTTTGCACTCAGGGCCACCATTCCTCTTTACAAGAGAATTACAAGGAAATTCCTCTTTACGAATATATGTCTTTACGCTATATTCCATTTCAATTGAATATCTTCGTAAAGCGACAGAAATGAATACAACAAGCGTTCTTTCATTAATAATTTGATTGATGATACGATAATATATATGATTGCACAAGTAATATATAGTAATAAAATATATTCCGGTTGTGCACTTGCACCGTTCGCATCCTGGGCCACCGCTCTCTGTATAAGATTGATATGTTCCATTTCAATAATAAAATGCATATCACCTCAAAGCGACAAAAATAAATACAATAACAGTTCTTTCTGAAAGTCAGCAAATACGGCATTCTTAGATTATCTCAGAGACTGAAAGTTTCAGGGAGGTTTTCTTTTCGTTTATCTTCACCTGTCAATCTTACGAATATAAAGCAGAGAAATAAGAGTAAGTCTGTCTAACTTTATATCTTTTTATAACTTTTTTTTAGCAAGTGTGGTGGTTCGTCACATTTGGCTTGATCCCGGGTTTTCAGTTTATCTATATATTCTTTAGTGATAGTTCTGTCTACCATGTTCCCTGCAATTCTAGAAGTTGTTAGATTAGATGTCTCAAGTTTTACGTTGCAGAATACTCGACAATGGGCGTTATCTACACATGAAATTCCTCTAAGAAGAATTTTGCCTTGCGATTTTAATATCCCCTCACTCCACATCAACGTTTATATCTAAAGTCTCAAATTTATCTAATACCTTCGTATCGTCGGTTTTATGTACATAGCCACTTTAAACTTTCATTTTTATTTCATTGTGTAAATTTTAAGACATTCGTTAATCTATTCCAACGGAATGTTGCTGCAATTGAAATAGTTTAAGAGAAAATATTATAAAACGTAAAAAACCCGCGCCTAGGATTTTGATGAGTTTAAACGTTTTAAGTATCCCCGAATATTGTTCAACCATTTTTACAATGATGTTTGTGTGTCTGTGACTGTCTAACCTCGATATCTCTTGAACAAATTGAGCAGAACAAAGAATATTTATTACGATAATTTCACTCTATGAAACGCAGGGGCCTATTATTTTCTGAAAGAATGAACCGGGGGAGGGGGGACGCCTTCAATTTATGAAACTTTTCTTCGTGAATCGTAGAGACGTTATAAAAACATAACTGTGTTGAAAAATGCGGCGAAAATAGAAATGTAATATGTGAATTTTTATTTAAAAGCTAATAGCAATATTTATAGGACGTTAACGTGCCTCGTTCTTTAGATATCTTACGTTTCTGATATAAAATAAATAATTGTTTGAGAGTTATCATGAGTTGTTCTTGAGATACTGGAAATTTCAAATTTGTCCACAGAGAACACTATACACTTCGAATCATTGAACACAAGATTATATCAATTGATTTTTTTTTTTAAGTGGGAGATAAATTTCAAGTTTTAAGAAAGTCAGCCCAGATGGAGGTTTTAAATTTTCGAAAATAATTTTGAAAATTAAAACAAATTAAAAAAATAATGTTGTAAAAGTTTGTTGCAAAAATAATTATTTAATATGCAATTCTTTATTTGGAATCAAATGGTATAATTTACAGACCTATAACATGTGTCCTTCTCGAGAAATTGCACTTTTTTGATCAATAACGGCAAACAAAAAAAAATGAATTTTTTAAGTACGTTCAGATTTATAAAATATAACTGAAATATTTTGAAAAACTTTTAATTAGAATTGGATAGACAACAACGTTTGGTAAACTTCCAGAGTCATTCTCGAGATATTAGAAATTATTACTTTTCCACAGGGAGTGCAGTGTCTTTAGAAATAAACAAGCGATGTACATGAAATTTTGCATGCTTTCCGTAGTCTATAACAATAAAATACTTATTGATTTTCTGCGAAATGTAGTTATGAAAAAATTTAATTTGTGTATTTGTTTTCTCATAATGCAGACATTTGCTGATCTGTAGGAAAGTCATGTGATGAGCTCATTAGGTATTTTACTGTCCAATAAGCAGTATTGAATTTTTTAAAGCTTTTTTTTACCCCTAATTTGCCTACTCATTAGAATTCCCATGACACATGTGAACACTTTTGCATGAACGAGGGTCCGATTTTAGAGTCCTAGGTTGAGGAGGGGGGAGGGGAGATACAGACAGACATAAATACCGCATGATCAGGACTTCTGTTTTTACTTACAAAAGCTTGAAAATATTTACACTCATTCATATTTCAAAAGAAACATTTGTAATTTATATTAAAAAACGAAATAAATTACATTCTTCTATCCTCCAGATAATTTTCGTATTCCTTATTTATTTTTCAATATAAAATTTTATTTTAGTTGTTAAGATAACAGGCTTAATGTTTTGGATGTTGTAAAGAATTCTATTGACAGACTATTTTATGAAAATTAACTAATCAAACAGCATAAAACTCTGATTCCATATGGATTAAATCAAATATATAATAACAGGAATGTAGTGAAAATAGACTAAAAATTTAAATAATTATGATCCCTCTATTTTTAACATTATAAACTCTTAACACTCTTAGTGCCTCCCCTAAATCATCCAAGAGAGAAAATTATGACAATAAGTGTCAAAATCGGAACATTAAAGAAAAATTAAGTAAACCTGGCTGTTTAACATCAAAAACAACTTTTAAATTAAGTTTATAATACTTTTTTAAAGTCATTCAATCATGATGAACATTTTCAAGCCTTTTTTATGATCTTATGTATTATTGTAAGAGCTTATTTTATAAACCTTCATCTGTTCATTCTACTCCTTACTACCTCTAATTATCGTCTAAATAAAATTATAGCACTTATTGTGTAATTAACTACAAAAATTCACACTATAATAATATAAATTTCAATTCTTTATTTCAGCAGTTTAAATATTGTTTTCCTCTTCCTAATACTGATGTTTTCAAAACTTTTATATGCAATACTCCATTGGGTTGACAATTATTCAATTGCAATGACATATCAAAATATCTTTTAAGCAACATAATACAATTTTCTTCCCTCTCAACTTTCCCCGTGTGTGCAACTATCCAAATTATTCTAAATTTATAGACAGCAATCATAAACACATAATTACTAGTGACTCAATGTTGTTCAAAATTCAGTACTCAAAAATCTTATGCTTTATGGCACTAAATTTCAGATTCGAAATACCTTATATTATAGTCTTTTAATTAAACAACTAAATATTGACTTGGAAAAATTCATGTACAAAATTGCATATAGTAAATATTATCTTGTCGAAGCTTTTGATATGTGGAAGGTGAACATTTTAACTGCGGAGGTCAAACTACTATTGGGTAACATGCCTTTAATTAAACCTATATTTAACTATTTAAACTTTAAAGTGGCTATAAATGAACTTAAATCCACCTTTATTATTACATTATGTGGATAAAGCCGCTAATAATTATGTTATAACTTGCTAACTAATAATAAACTGTGTCATAAAACAGGAATTTAATAAATCATCAATTGGTCAACATTTTTTTAATTTTGACCGTCGTTTTGCATTGTATTCAGCAAGGATTATATAAAAATGCACATTGATCTATGATATGGATATTTTTTGAAAGCTTTCCTATTCTGAACATTTCTAGTAATTTGGTTAATGACTTATCCAGTACTCCATTTTTACCCGTAGTCGGTGCCTTATACCGTTATCTTGTTAATGTTACCTTATACTGCTTTTTCTCGTTATTTTTGTTCCATTTTTACCTATGCTTTAGCTTATGGGACTCTGGTGTGCCGTTTTGTCTTATTTTCGTTTCGTTGGTACTCTCTTAATTTTATTTTGTCTTTTTCCGTCTTGTTAGAACATTTTCATTCTGTTTCGGGGAAGTCCAGTCTTGTTGGTTCTCTATTTTAAATTGACTGAGCTGCTATTCATTCTACTTTCTGATTAGATCTCTCAAGTGGACTGTTAATATTTGACTTAATGTATCTCTCAATTTCTTAATTTATTTCTCTATTTTTAGTTTTATCAGTCCGATTTCAGAAATCGTGGTGAGCATCATTAGCAGTGACCTCGCTTCGTAGTGGGTGGATACCGAGCACGTACTAATGTACACCAGTGGAATGAACAACACTAACTTGTCTCCATATGAAAGCTATTGAAAATATTTCAGAGCCATTGCAATTAAAGAGCTTTTTCCAAAAAGTAACCGAGCTATTTACAGTGATTTGTCATTTTCCGTATTTTAATATTCTGATGTCTCTGGGGATCAATTTATTATATGCACAATTAATTTTAATTAGTATCTAGATTATGTTAAGACCTCAAAAAGTTGAACTGGCTGAGTAACACCAATTGGAAACTTTAATGCATACGAGCCAAATTAATGACACTGAGCATGACCATTTTACAATTTTATTTCATCGCGTCTATCAATTCCATTTTATGACTTTTCTTTTCTAGTTAGACTCTCATACTAAACCTGACAAAGAGGACTATGCTGGGTAAAATCTGTTTGCTCATATTTTTATTGCCATTGCATGTAAGCTAGATCCGCAAACAATTGATCAAACAATTGATACTTTATAAAGTGAGAAAAAGTTTTCGAATGAGAAACGGCATTATTTGACGACCACTGTTTAATAAAATGTGCACTTGTCAGCAATTTACTGGTCGATTTGGCGTCCCATTTTCACTTCTCTACGATGCTATATTGACGTTAGTAGTCTATTGATTTACTTCCTTTTGAAATCGGTATGCGATTGTGGCAGCCTTAATAAAACACGTTCAAGATTGCGAGTGTTAAGCTGTTATCTTATCTTTTTTCACTATTAAACTCGCGCGGTAAATCTTGGTTGAATTTCTGAATAGCCAAAGGCGCTCTTTTATTGTCGTAAAAAGAAATTATGTCAAGGAATACTGTACGATCCGGTATTTATGATGGTGAATCAAGTTGTTTCTTCATTACTATGACATGTTGAGTTACTTTTAGGCAATACGAGAAATAAGATGGAATTGGCAGTGATCAATAATTTGGTCATTTTAATGCATTTAATCTAATAATAATTTATTATGGTACCAAAGGTTTTAAAAAATTCTATATAAATGGCATTGATTTTATTCATAGCAATAGGCTTTTTCATATAAAAACAAGGTATGATTCCTACACGGATATGAACTTTTTCAATCCATTGTATGCTCTTGGCACAAACTGAAATATATTTATATTATATTATGATTCTATTTGTTTATTTGTTTACTTGCTAATTTTTGAAATGTAGCTTTTATAGAAATACACTTATCCACCCCCCTTCTCTGCAAAAGTTAAAATTATCTCTTCCCATTAATAGAACGACAACGTTTTCAGAATAATATTTTCATTTTGAGAGAAAAATTTACTTATTTGTAGTGCATTTTAACACAGCATTGGCGCCATCATATAATGTAAAAACTAAATAAATAAATAAAAATAAACATCACTCAAAAGTTGCAATAGCAGTAATCTCCTTTCGATGATGCATCGTTCATTATTTGGCACTCAAAACGTTTTAAATCAGTTTAGAAACATTTCATATAAATCCGTTTAGAAACGTTCCATTTGAGATAATTTTCTCAGTACACACTCATATAAATTTTAATAAAAATAGAATATTTTATTGGAGGACAACCTAAGTATTGTAAGTGTTAAGAATATGTGAAATGCATTGCATTACCAAATTCACTCGAACTACCCATATGTCAAAGAAAAACAAAAAAGACCAATCATGCATAAAGCATTGATTATGAAACACTTTCCAACTGAAATGCAATTTTATTTATACATCACTAAAATGCGATACATTCAGCGTTGATATATTTTAAATTATCACAGTACTACAATAATTTATTATATTTGAAAACTTAAAACTTCATCGAAAAAAAAATTAACTTTATTCAAATGACGTCATCGAAATATAAATCGTCTGGCTCTTTATGTAAAAGCAGTGAATATTTCATTCATACACTTTTATTCCAAGCTCCAGAGCTAAATAATTTTGCTTTCTTGTACAACTCATCTTACAGCTTGATTTGTTTACATTCTGTATATGTTGAAATTAGGCTTCGTTGTAGAGATAATCAAAGTTTGAGGATCATTTAAACTAAAAAATATTGTAATTGCATTGGCGCAGAATATAGATGCAC
>OX578133.1:131032217-131039717 GCA_951213105.1 Amaurobius ferox | reverse complement strand
ATTATTTTAGGAATTTTTGAAAAATATAATATCAACCTAAAATATTCAAATTTTTTCTTTAAAAAATTACTTAATTTCACTCTTTATGAGAATTATATTCAACCTGGTAGTACTTTTTTTAGATAACAGGTTGGTATCCCACAAGGGGGTTGTGCCTCATCATTGTTAGCTAATCTGTATTATTCTTCTATGAAAAAAACATTAATCCAAGCTTGTTTAGATATTTAGATGACATATTATGTGTATCCCCAAATAATATCCCTATAGTATTAAACTTTTATCCAAAAAATTTACAATTAAATGCAAGTAATAATGACTCTAATGTTGCAAACTTTTTAGATTTAAATTTAAATTTACAAAATTGTAATATGGTTATAAACTTGTATGATAAAAGACAGGATTTTAAATTTAATACATCAAAAATTCAACATTTTAACTCTTGTTTGCATATATCTGTATTTAGAAATATTATAATAAACCTGGCTCATAGAATCAATAAAATTTGTGATGAATGTTATAGATTAGCGCATTTTATGGAATTATTGAGTACAGCGACTAATAATGCATATCCCCCCAAGTTTGTTATTAAAATTATCAACTCAGTGTATCAACTTTCACTCGATAACATCCTAGAAAACATTCCCAAATATAGTGACTAACATACAGTTAAAAAAAAAAAAAAAAAAAAAAATTATATATAATTATTTATTAATTATATAAATAAATAAAAATGAAAAATAATGAACTAAGTCAAAAAAATTAGAAAAATCAAAAAATCGGAGAATAAGATGCATTATCACTAATGTTTTGAATTTTATTTTCGCTAAAAAATTGTATCTTTTGCCAGTATTGAAACTACGATTTGAGCACCCTTATAATGGCGTATAGTGGCATTCGCGTTTATCCAGTTTTCCTATGAAATACTTGTTTAGTAAGAATTTTCATCTTTGATTCATGTTCATATTCAGAATTGCGTATATGGGTTGTTCATATTTTTAATTTCTTGTCCGGTCTCCTGCTTAGACTCACTGTACGGGTCTGGGAGTATTACTGTGAACGTTCGTACTGCCTCCCTGGTAGAATTTCGCATTGTTCATTCCGATGCTTCTCCTGTAGATAATTTAAGCTGTTGAGGTTGATCGTGTATACACGTGATGAAAGAAGTTGGGTTCATGCCGCATGGTAATACAAATCTTCATTTTTTGATGCCATTATTCTAAGTTAGAGTATTTATAGTAATGTACTATTGCTCTATCTGAAACAGGCATGCGTTTGGGTTTAGTTAGAGTTAAATACTCAGACCTGAGGTGGAATTTGATTCTGACTAATCATCGAATTTGGGCTGGTGCTGTTCTCTTCTCTTATCGGCATTATGGCCGTGAATTTGCTTCTATGGTGATGTCAATATTACTTGAATTTTTTATTATTACATATTCCTAATATATATATATATATATATATATATATATATATATATATATATATATGCATATATTTATATATATATATATATATGCATATATATATATATATATATATATATATATATATATATATATATATATATATATATATATATATATAAATATATACATATAAAAATAAGTATATCACGAAAGGAACTCCTATTTAAGTAAAGGAGAAAATAGAAACCTTACAGAGGATGTGGCGCTTAGCAGCTCTGCATCCAGAGTGGCATATAAGGATATAAACAAGAAGAAAAAATAAGTGAGAACAGGAGTGACCATATGATTTGCATAGAATGGCAGGGGTGGATTACGACACCCCTTTCCAGCTTAAAGCAGCTTTTACGACCCGGGCAACGCTCACGGCACCAATGTAACTCAATGGTCAATCTCCCACATGTGCAAAGACAGAAGCACCCGAACGGACACAAAAGCAAAAGTGGAACCAAGCAAGGAAGAGATACACCCTACAATCCAACATAAAACACAACATTTTATAAGGGAAAGTCGCGCATGCGCGAAAAGACTTCATGATGATAGGATCGTAGATATGAATATATATATGATTAAGAATGCTCATTTAGATTCAAACAAAGCACAATTTCTTTCTTTGAAAAAGGAATAGTAATAATGTTGTAAAAAATATCTAGGGTAATTTCTTTTCAATGCATCATTTATTATTTTATTACATTCATAAATGCAGTATTTTTTAAAAGTACTGTAGTTTCTGTGTCTTCTGACGTATCCGATAATAATATTTCTGAATATATTTTTAGTGAGGTTTGAATTCCAATCAATAATATTATTAATTTTGATATTGTATGAATTTCTCTTGTCGTGTATGGTTGTATAAATTCCACACTGTTGGTGTTTTCTTATTGACAAATCCAGGAAGTCTGTCGATCCATCCTTATTGATCGGGTTTTCAATTAAGTCTAATTCTTTTGGGTAGAATGCAAAATCCATGCCAGGGGTGTCCGCATAACCCCCCAATATCACATCGTCAACATAACGGAAATAAGGTATTTCCGATAATCGGAAATTATTATTATCGGAAATACCTTATTTCCGTTATGTTGACGATGTGATATTGGGGGGTTATGCGGACACCCCTGGCATGGATTTTGCATTCTACCCAAAAGAATTAGACTTAATTGAAAACCCGATCAATAAGGATGGATCGACACACTTCCTGGATTTGTCAATAAGAAAACACCAACAGTGTGGAATTTATACAACCATACACGACAAGAGAAATTCATACAATATCAAAATTAATAATATTATTGATTGGAATTCAAACTTCACTAAAAATATATTCAGAAATATTATTATCGGATACTTCAGAAGAAACAGAAACTACAGTACTTTTAAAAAAGACTGCATTTATGAATGTAATAAAATAATGAATGATGCATTGAAAAGAAATTACCCTAGATATTTTTTACAACATTATTACTATTCCTTTTTCAAAGAAAGAAATTGTGCTTTGTTTGAATCTAAATGAGCATTCTTAATCATATATATATTCATATCTGCGATCCTATCATCATGAAGTCTTTTCGCGCATGCGCGACTTTCCCTTATAAAATGTTGTGTTTTCATGTTGGATTGTAGGGTGTATCTCTTCCTTGCTTGGTTCCACCTTTGCTTTTGTGTCCGTTCGGGTGCTTCTGTCTTTGCACATGTGGGAGATTGACCATTGAGTTACATTGGTGCCGTGAGCGTTGCCCGGGTCGTAAAAGCTGCTTTAAGCGGGAAAGGGGTGTCGCAATCCACCCCTGCCATTCTATGCAAATCATATGGTCACTCCTGTTCTCGTTTATTTTTTCTTCTTGTTTATATCCTTATATATAAATATAAATATATATATATAAATATATATATATATATATATATATATATATATATATATATATATATTTGAAATGTAATAATAAGAATTATGTAAAAATAAAAAATAATAAAAATACAATTCAAGTAATATTAACATCACCATAGAAGCAAATTCACGGCCATAATGCCGATAAGAGAAAAGAACAGAACCTTCACAAATTCGATGATTAATCAGAATTAAATTCCTCTTCAGGTCTGAGTATTTAATTCTAATTAACCCAGACAAATGCCTGTTTCAGATTAAGCAATAGTACATTACTATAAATGCTTAAACTCATACTACAGGCATCAAAAAATGAAAAAATGAAAAAAGGATATATTACGAAAATTGTATTACCATGCGGCATGAATCATTCCTCTTCTACCACGTGTATACACGATCAACCTCAACAACTTAATCTAGAAGCACCGGAATGAACAAGTCGAAATTCTACCAGGGAGGCAGTACGAACGTTCACGGAAATAATCCCAAACCCGTCCAGTGAGTCTAAGCTGAAGACTGGACAAGCAATTCAGAATACAACTTCCCAAACATGCAGAACAGAATATGAATATGAATCATAGATGAAAATTCCTACTAAACAAGAATTCATAGGAAAACTGGATAATCGAGAATGCCACTATACACCATTATAAGGGCGCACAAAACGTAGTTTCAATACTGACAAAAGTTACATTTTTTTGCGAAAATAAAATTCAAAACATTAATGTTAATGCATCTTATTTTCCGATTTTTTGATTTTTCTAATGTTTTTGACTTAGTTTATTATTTTTCATTTTTATCTATTTATATAATTAATAAATAACTATATATAACATACAAACATATATATATATATATATATATTTATTTATTTATTTATTTATTTTTTATTTATTTTTTTTTTCTCTCTCTCTCTCTCCTGTATGTTAGTCACTAAAAATGGGAATGTTTTCTAGGATGTTATCGAGTGAAATTTGATACACAGAGTTGATAATTTTAATAACAAAATTGGGGGGATATGCATTATTAGTCGCTGTACTCAATAATTCCATAAAGTGCGCTAATTTATAATATTCATCACAAATTTTATTGATTCTAAGAGCCTGGTTTATTATAATATTTCTAAATACAGATATATGCAGACAAGAGTCAAAATGTTGAATTTTTGATGTATTAAATTTAAAATCCTGTCTTTTATCATACAAGTTTATAACCATATTACAATTTTGTAAATTTAAATTTAAATCTAAAAAGTTTGCAACATTAGTGTCATTATTACTTGCATTTAATTGTACATTTTTTGGATAAAAGTTTAATACTATAGGGATATTATTATTTGGGGATACACATAAAATGTCATCTATATATCTAAACATGTGCATATTATGCAAGCTTGGATTAATGTTTTTTTCATAGAAGAATAAATACAGATTAGCTAACAATGATGAGGCACACCCCCCTTGTGGGATACCAACCTGTTGTTTAAAAATAGTACCACCATGTTGAATATAATTCTCATAGAGTGAAGTTAAGTAATTTTTTAAAAAGAAAATTTGAATATTTTAGGTTGATATTATATTTTTCAAAAATTCCTAAAATAATTCTATACAGATCATTTATATTACTATTATAAAACAAATATTTGAAATCAAAGGTATAAATACTACGAATATTAGTAAGAGTTTTCAATTTCTTAACTACTTCAAAACTGTTTTTTACAATATGACAATTATTTGAGATTTCATCTGACAAGGATACTTCATGTAGTATCTTTAATAATAATTTTCCAGCATTAGTAATGTACGAATTATGCCCACTGGTAATGGTTCGAAAAGCAACAGGGGATTTATGAAACTTGGGTACTAAAACAATATATGGAATGTTATTACAACTATTTTTTAGATGGATTTGCTTATATTTGGCTGATATTCTATTGTATAAGATTTTAAGGTTAGTTTTATGTAAATTATAGATATGATTATTAAGTAAGTGTGACTGAAGGGTATTTTTATAATAATATTTACATATAATTGAGTAGTTTCCACTTGCCTTATCGACATATGTAATGACAAAATCCTTTTGTATTTCTTTAATATCATTTTTAATTGAATTAAGTTTATATGAATTATTAATTTTCTGATTATATATATAATGATTTAAGTATTGCTCTATTAAGACTCTCCAAGGTTTAAAGGCTTCTACAGGGATTTGATATTTATAACTGATTTTATAAATAAATTTATTTAAGTCAAGAAATAAACCTTTACATATTAATTTATGTTTAAATTTAGTAGGTATACTTTACTTAGTACCCAGTAACATCAGTGATCTTAGTGCATCATAATTAATAATATTTAGATTTCCCGTTATAACATGCCCATGGTGTTTATCTACGAAGTCTTTGTATTTTTCTAAATGACAGTGGCAATATGACTCTTTATCCAATTCATAGTTTTGATTAATATCTACTGATTTGGCAATTTGATTATAGTTGAAAATATAACGTCCTAGCGGTTTATCATATTTATATGCAATTTTAGGATTTACATGTTTGACTGGAAAGTAATTGGAAACCGATTTTAAAAAATTATTTATCTTCAGATTATTTAATACAGAATTAGTAATATATATATATATGTATGTATATTATATATATATAAATATATATATATATATATATATATATATATACATTATATATATATATATATTATATATAGTATATATATATATATATATATATATATACACGTGGTAGAAAAAGAAGGGTTCATGCCGCATGGTAATACAATTTTCTTAATGTATCCTTTTTTCATTTTTTCATTTTTTGATGCCTGTAGTCTGAGTTTAAGCATTTATAGTAATGTACTATTGCTTAATCTGAAACAGGCATTTGTTTGGGTTAATTAGAATTAAATACTCAGACCTGAAGATGAATTTAATTCTGATTAATCATCGAATTTGGGAAGGTTCTGTTCTTTTCTCTTATCGGCATTATGGCCGTGAATTTGCTTCTATGGTGATGTTAATATTACTTGAATTGTATTTTTATTTATTTTTTTTTTAATTTTTACATAATTCTTATTATTACATTTCAAATATATATATATATATATATATATATATATATAGATATATATATATATATATATACCAATTGGTAGAACTATTTACAATTACAATGAAGTTTCCAGGACATTAAACTCCGATGACCTTACATCATGTGTATGCAGCAATAAAAATCTTGCCCCTTATGTCAACTCCTCTCATGGACACATTATTACTGGGGATCTCAGTATAGTTCAGGATGATATACTTAGGGATATTATGAATAAAGGGTCCAAATTTCGCACTCCATTCTGCCATCACCCTAAACAACTTCTTCAGTCTTTATCATTTGATTTTGATAAATTCATATATCAACTTGCTTGTTCACATTCCATTCCTATTGAAGCATTCCATCTATGGAAGTATACTACCTTACATCTACTTAAAAATGTTATTATAAACGCATTAAATTGAAGAAGCCTAAGTATCCTTATAAACAACTCCTATCTGCTATTAAAGAACTACAACAACATTTTGTCATAACTTATGTAGATAAAGCTTCTAATAATTATGCCATCATTTGTAAAAAATATTATGTGTCTCTGTTACAGAATTACTTAAAAAATAATCAAATTTTTAAACCCATTAATAATCAGTCTATCAAAATAAAAACTTTAATGCTGAAATTATATACACAATTAAATATTAATTGCAAGTTTTTTAAATTTCCTTATGTTACTTTGGTTCCTAAATTCCATAAATCACCTCTCAGTTTTTGAACAGTCACTTGTGGACATAATACCTTTACCACTACAGCTAGTAAGTACTTGCTTAACTGTTTAAATAGAATTAATGAATCTCTTAAATTTAGGAATTCAGGATATTTCATTTTGAACAATAGTTTTGATTTAGTAAATCACCTTAGCAAGCTTTCACAAATTCTTGGTTTCCATACCTTTGATTTTAAAGACCTATTTAATAATATTGTCATTAAAGATTTATATAAAGTTATTATCTCTCTTTATCATGACTATCTATCTTCCAATAATGTTGCATTTAATGTCAAAAACTTTCCTATGCTCTTGAACTTTGTGTTATACAACAATT
>OX578133.1:130742217-131027217 GCA_951213105.1 Amaurobius ferox | reverse complement strand
TAAACACCCATAAAAGGCTGTTCTAACACTGCATCCACTGTTCGAATGCAGCAGTTCCCAGCACCTCGTATACGCTTTCTGCCTATAGCAAACCGTAGCACCGTAAAGAGGTACAAATAAAAGTCAAATATGCATAATTTCGATAGACAATAGGATGTTCTATCACGATATGACAGCCATTGCAACATTTAATTCCTGGCTTTTTTTTTACACACTTGGCTTTCAAAATGAGTTTAGAATAAAGTTAAGTACTTTTTGCATAGGCGATAAAAATAGACCATAAAATCAAAACTGACCAACCACGCTGTTGTAGAGAGAGATGAATGCCCACGCCCCCAGCAACGGAATGAGTCAGTTCCGTGATATGTATATAGCTTATTTTTTCATATTTATAACACGGTAAACAATGGTAGATATAGAATAGTGTTCGTGAAAGCTTTTGTGCACAGCTCACTGGTTATAATAGAGTGATTCCTTTGTATTTCGAATAGGATCGGTTAATCAATTAAAATCATCATTGCGACACAAGCAGATTTTGAGCGGGAGGCTATTGAGGATTACCAACTTCAATAGAATCCGGCTCCCCTCCTCAGGATCGGGTGATTCGAAATTCTCTGTACAGACTTTATTGGGCGATAGGGAACATTAAACAAACATTTTTCGTTAATGAATGTATGTCCTCAAGTTTCAATCTTTGGCGCTAGACAGTACTTGTTGGGTGGCGTAGCAATTTTTAACTTTTCATAATCATTATTCGTAACGCAGGCTTTGTACGTGCAACATGGAACATTGTATGAAATCTAAGGAGGATGACATGCATCTAGCGAATGGGGTTGCCAATAGAAAGGGCAGAGCTGCTGTAAAATTATAGGTAAAACTTACATCAGCTCTTCCGTTTCGACGTCATGAGCAAGATGTAAATTAGCCCTACTACACAGATAGTCTGAATATCCGTAAGTATAGGGTATCTGTTTAGATGGCCGGGAGAAAGCTACCAAATTAAGTCCGGAATCCATTGGGGGTGGCAACCGCATGGACCTAGCGTCATTCTCCTACTCCTAATCCATCATATCTCAGATTGAATTTTCGACATGCAGATGTGTAGTGCCCATATTCTGCGTAAACACGGAGATAGTTTTGTGCAGCGTCGATGATTAAACACAGCACAACCATATACGACCCACCATCATAGACACCTGCACTATCCCGGTCCAGATGCATGTCAGCCGCCTCGGTATTCATAAAATGATCCATTTTGTACTTATAAACTCCGTGTTATGAATGATGACGGCGGAATTTGTAGATTTTCTGGCAGCTCAACATTTCGTCTAACACTAAAGAATGACGACTGTGGGCATTTAGTGTTCCATATTTCCCAGTTTATACAGAGAGCTTCGAATCACCCTGTATATGCTGTAAATAAGGATGATTATCTGCTGTCTTATGTTATTTAACTGAGAAAGTTGATTTCAAATCTGGACATGAAAAAAAAGATCAAACACTATGAATAGTTTTCTACTGCCATTATATTGTGTTCAGATAGTTAGATAACTAATTATTTGGTCACGTATTTCCAACTCATTACGAGAGAATTTTTTTTGTTAGTTATAAATCCAGTTCAGATATTTTTTATTAAACATCACTTAATATTAAATGCTAGGCAGTTTCGTGGTTATTTAGCCAATTATTTTACTTTAGCCTATTATTTTACTTTAGCCTATTAATCAAGGCTAATATAATGATGAATGTCAGGAAAAATGCTTAAAATCGTGTCATATTCTTCAAATAAGGGTTAGGATTGATTCTTCAACAGGGTTTTCTAGACCTGAAAGTACAGCTTCAGTTCTGCGGGGACTTGCCCTTCTGAGATGAGCTGTTTCGAAAAGAGATTCTTGTACTTGGCGAAATTTTTTTTATCATGAAGTGGTGTTTTTGTGAGATTATAAAAAATATCATACGGACGCAGGTATGCCCTTGCACTACGTGATACTGAGCATATCCCTAGTTATTATTTTACTGAAAATGGATTTTGTTATTTCTGTAATACTCTTGATGTTCAACGGGATCTTACTATTAAATGCGCCTTAGACTCAATATTTAAACGCTGTAATTAGGAACAATAAACCAATTTTACTGCGCAACGAATCAAAATAAAAAATACATATACGTTGCAAAACAAATTATACCAAATTGTGCATTGAGTAATTTTAGGAAACATTAATAAGTACGAGATGATTTGTTATAAATTGATTAAACCGTTATAAAATGATGATGAGGAACCATTATAGAATGATGATATATGTATGAGGCAATTGAGTAAATTTCTTGCTTTAAATTCTTTATTTTAAAAAGCATCAAATGTTGTATTAAAAATATATTTGATGTCCAGCCTTTGAGACTTTGGTTGGTGGGAATATATTTTAACTTATTTTAATTAGAATTGCTATTGAAGATATGTCCAATATATATTACTTTTATATATTAATCACGGGAGCCATTTTTAAAACCAGGTGCTAAGTTTTTACCGAGGGTATGTTTTACTTTTAATTCGGAAAACATCCTAGTCCATTATGCCCTCCTCCTTTATTGTACCTCTTGTGACTAATGGCTTTAATCAAGTAGTAGAGTAATTCACACACTTGAGGCATAATGTAAGCTTCGTGTATCGACTTACGATATATATATATATATATATATATATATATATATATATATATATATATATATATATATACGGATAAGGAAGCTAATATAGAACATGAAATATATGGCATATACCCTAGTACAATAACGTTAAAGAGGTTAAATGATGTCCGTCAAAGAGGATTTGAAATATATCTAACAAAAGGAAAACGATGATACCAGAGAATTAAAATTGATCTTATTTTTATACTAAAAGGTTATATAAGCAACAAAACATGGGAATTAAATTAACAGTTTATAAGAATGATACATACAATCTAATCATGTGCGTCAAAGGAATGGTAAATGCCGGAAGCCCAGAATATAAAAAATAATGAAGAAAAGATGCAAATTTGAATATATGGATTTGGATATATATATATATATATATATATATATATATATATATATATATATATATATATATATATATATATATATATATATATATATATATATTATATATATATATATACATATATATATATATATGTGTGTGTGTGTGTGTGTGTGTGTACGTAAGTGGGACATATTCTTCGGATAATTCTTTACGGGCTCAGCTATGTATGCCATGAGAGAAGCTTGTACTACATTAATTGCAAAAACACGTTAACTCTGGAAAGTTTCTTTGCACATTGTAGATATTTTTTATAAGAAATGTTTACTAAAATTTGAAATCCATAATAACTTTTAAGGTCTCAATCTAGATGATATTTAATATTTTTTCTATTATTCCCGATCATTTCCCCAGAATTTGTTTGATGTCAGTCATGGGTCGTAAACATTTTTATTTGTTGGCATCATCATGTGTACCGACCCCTCTTTTTCCTTTCTTTTCCTTATTACGCTTGCCTAGAATATGCCTCTTTTACTTTTCCCATAAGAAATCAAGGATATTATTGTATTCGCTGCGCTTACATTCTACACTTACAACTTCGGTTCGTTTACTCGCTGATAAATTTTCTTTTTCTATCAAAACAGCGTTGAGATAAAGGAATATCATATGGTGCATAGCTTGTGTGTTGTACAAACTTTGCACATATATTTATTTACTCAAGGTTGAAATTTACTTTAAACTGCATATCCCGATAATTTTGCTGGATATCAGGGATATAACTTGATATTCAGATTGATATTATTTTTTCGACTCTACGAATTTTAGAATGGGATTGAAAATTTTAAATTGCCTGATTGAAGACTGTAGGTAGATGTGTCTGATCAATTTTCAATTTTAGAGGATACAATTCTGTAGACTGGGGAAGGGTGTTTATCCCCCCCCCCTCCATTAGCATAAAAATTACCTTAGTTTTCTATAGAGCTTATATTGGGAAACAAAATTCAGTTTTGTAACCCTCCCCCTATTTGGTCACAACCCCCTTTTCCTGCGATCCTGGCTATTCCTATAAAGCAGAAGGAAATATATTGAGTACCAAATTTCGTGCAGGAGACTATTTGTCATGAGCACACATGACGAATTTAAACTTTTATCCAAAATAGAAGTTCGATAAAAGAGAAAAATCACCTGATAGTTCTGAGAATTTATGTATTATCTGTTAATTATATCCATTAATAATATTAACTATTTATAAACATAAAAGCAGGTGATTTCTTAATCTATTGCTCTTCACTTTACTGAATTCGATGAACATGCATGGAATTTTAGGAATTAATTTTCTTGCGAAGGCTTTTTAAATCCACTTTAAAAAAACGAACTTTCATAAAATTCGGGCTTCTAGAGATCTTTGGAAATTTGCCCTCGTCCATTCGAAGAAAAAAATGTAGAGCTATTTTTGTAGGAGGAGATACTGTTTGCGTATCCCTTGTTTTTACCTTCATTTTAGAGGTTTTTTTTTTAAATAAATATATCAAAATCTATTTCAAAATTCGAAATTTCAAAACATCTATGCACGTTGCAGAATCGTTAGCTACATTTGAAAAATAAACATTGAGGTTCTAGAGCAGTGGAGGCTTTCGACAAGTGCTATGGCGAGGTTACTGCTGGACGCATCTGTTGGCTTTTGATTTCTGATAGAGTTGATTTTCTGTTTTTCATCTAAAACAAAATGGCACTGGGCATTCAGTGATTCACTGTACTTGAAGAATGGAGTAGTATAATGTAAATAGGAGAGTTACGGGGTAGGAGCAGCAGATGACAACTGTTGCTACCTCATTCCAGAGTGTTCAGCATACTGAACAAGAAAGATCAATCATGCATAAGCATTGATTATGAAACACTTTCCAACTGAAATGCACTTTCATTTAAAATTTCTCAAAAATGTGATACATTCAGTGGTGATATCTTTTACATTATCACAATACTACAGTAATTTATTATACTTAAATATTTAAAACTCTATCGCAATATAAATCATCGGATTCTCTATGCGAAACCAATTAATATTTCATTCATATAACTTGTATTCCAGACTCCAGAGCTAAATAATTTTGTGTGAAAAAATTCAGCAATTCTTATGTAACTCACCTTACAATCGCTTGAGATATTTGCATTCTGCATAAGTTAAAATTAGGCTTCGTTGAAGAAATAATAAAAGTTTAGGGATCATTTAAAATCATAACTATTGTAATTGCGTAGGCACGGAATTTAGATACGCAGATAATACACAGATACACAGATAATATATGTGTGTGTGTGTGTATGTATTCAAAGTATTGGAATCGTGCTGAAGATTGGAACTCGAATTTTCGAAGAATCTACACGTTTTGGGACTTCTAGAACACGAAAAAACTATTTTTAGGAAGACGTCTGTGTGTGTAACGGTGTATCTGTGTGTTTTTCTGTGTGTCTGTGAGGATATTGCATCCACTCTAACTGAAAAACTAATGGACAGAATTTCATAAAATTTGGTAGGTAAGTTTTTTGTGGGAAACCCTGATGTTCATTAGATTATTGTACGATTCGTAATAAAAGATTCTGCCTTCTTTGCGAAATGGCCGGCAGAAATTGTCTTCATCCACTCTAGCTAAAAACTAATAGAACAAATTTAACAAAATTTAGTGTATAATATTTCAATAACCTACAAGTGATTTATGTACCACATTTAACAAAATGTGGTATATAAATCACTTGTAGGTTATTTTAGTACGATTCGGGAAAAAGGAACGGGCTGTTTTTGCGAAATGGCCCGCAAAAATCGTTAAATATAAAAATAAAAAACTGCGTGTGCTCAATTATATCAATTAAATTCTTATTTTATACGTGATATTTGACAACAAAAAGAATGAGACTAACCCCATTATTCTAGGACTAGCCGTTCTTGAGATATTTTAGTTTTTTTTGCGTTTTCGCTACGCCACTTTTGACAATAAGTCCATCTATCAAATGAGAACCAAATTTAAGTTTAACGTGCAAATTCAAGGTCATTTAAAATAATTATGGATGTTATTTTGTGCAGATAAACTGAAATTATTATTGAAGAAATAAAGAGAAAGTGAATATGAGTCTGTAGGGAAAGACATGTGCTGCCCACATCAGAATTTTTAACAACATTGCAACAATGATTTATAAAAGTGAACTGGGATTATTTGCAGGCCATTTCGAAAAAAATGTACGATCTATATTTAAAGATCCACCAAATTTTTGTAGAATAAAATGTTCTACAAATTTAAGCAGTGTACCAAATTTTAACTCTGTAGGACGTAGGAAAGTGCCTTAAAAATGCCATCAAATAAGTATATCATGAAGAGTTATATAAAATTAAAAAAAAATTGAAAAATTGTTATCTACCAAATGTATTTTAAAATGTGAAGCCTCTCTCATATACAAAATAGTTAAACTCTTGGAAAGATATTTATTGTATAATATATCTCTTTTTAACACTTTACAACAAAGTTGAAAAGTGTTTATGACTTTGTTCATTCTGTCTGTCTGTCTGTCTGTCTGTTTGTCTGTCCGTTAGCACGATAACTGCCGTAAAAATGACTTAATCAAAATGAAATTTTAGTATGTTGTTCAGACGGTCTGTAGAACCTATGGGAATATAAATGAATAATATCACCCAATTAGTTTTGGATTGAACCCGGGTCGAAAAAATGAAATACATTGAGCCCTATGGGACCTAATTTTTCAAATATTTTTTAAGCGGATTTAAAATTCACAAATTGCTTCGAAAACTTTAGGTAATATTCAAATTGTTCCATAAAATATATAAACAAAAATTCAGCGAAATATATTCAGTAGTTTTTTAAATAAAAATTGAAATAATAATTACACCTCTTATATGAAACGATCACGTGACCATGATATGAAACGATCACATGACCCACTTCAAAATGATATATGGCATCCATCTTGTTTCAAAATCGTGATTTTTTTAAGTTCTGTTTAATTCATATTTAGTGTTGTATCCGTCCTAAAACTACTTTATTTTTGCTTAAATTCTGTGCATCTACATACTGAATCAACGCAATGACAATATATTTGAGCTTAAATGCTCATCTAAATTTGATTATTTCTACAACTAAGCCTATTTTTCACCTATGTAAAATGTAAACAGCAAAATATATAGAATGAGTTGTATTAGAATTCCTGTATTTTTTTAACACAAAATAATTTAGTCCATGGAGTCTGCATGGCTGATATGAATGAAATACTAATTGATTTCATAAAGAGAAGGACGATTTTTTCGATGAAGTTTCAAGCATAGAGTTTAATTTTTTGTAGCTCCATGGTCTTAAACAAAATGTTTAAATAAAATAAATTATTATAGTATTGTGAAGAATGAAATGAATGGGAGAAAGTTATGAATGAAATCCTGTTTTTATAGAGAGATCCAGGCGTGTTATTTTTTCTATGACGTCATTTGAATTAATTTCAGTTGTTTTCGATGATGTTTTCAAATATAATAAATTATCGTAGTATTATGATAATTCTAAAACTATTACCGAGGAATGTATAACATTTTAGAGATGTTTAAACCAGGCAATTTATATTTCAATGCCGTCATTTGAATGAAGTTCATTTTTTTCGATGAAGGTTTAAGTTTTCAAATATAATAAATTAATGCAGTATTGTGATAAGTTTCAAAATATTACCGAGGAATGTATTGCATTTTAGACTTATTTAAATAAAATTGCATTGAAGTTGGAAAGTGTTTCATAATCAATGCTTTAAGCATGATTGATCTTTCTTGTTTCTTTCTGGAGGATATCCCAAAAGTCAGAATTTAATTGAATTTGTTTTTCTCCCTTTATTAAATAATTTTTAATTAAAAAACTACCTAACATATTTTACTGAATTTTTTTATATATATTTTAGGGGACAATGTGAATATTTCCTAAAGATTTCGAAACAATTTGTGAATTTTAAATTTGCTTAAAAAATGTTTGAAAAATTAGGTCCCATAGGGTTCAATGTATTTCATTTTTTCAACCCGGGTTCAATAAAAAACTAATTGGGTGATATTATTTATTTATATTCCCATAGGTCCCACAGACCGTCTGAAAAACATACTAAAATTTCATTTTGATAAAGTCATTTTTACGGCAGTTATCGTGCTAACGGACAGACAGACAGACAGACAGGCAGAATGAACAAAGTCATAAACACTTTTCAACTATGTTGTAAAGTGTTAAAAAATTTAATGAGTGAAAAACATTGTACATGTCAGATCTATCGGAGGGCATTTTGATATCAGCAGGATGCTGAACGAAGTTCGTGACGACTTCTTCTCGTGCAATGCGAGATCTGATGCTGAGCGCTGGAGCAAATAATGCGTAGAATGTGGTACTGAACAGTGTGGGACTGAAAAAGAAAATCTTTAATATAACAATTTTGGAGCTGGTTTCAAAAGGATTGTAATTTGGAGGTCACTACCATGAACTTCAGATAACAACAGAAATATCCTAGTAGTAATGAACTATTTTATAGTTGTCAGAAGCTTACGTAATTCCTAACCAAAAGACTACTCCAATCAAAGAAATTCTAACACAGATTTGGATATATCATTACATGTTCATTTGCTCATCGATTTTGACCAAGGATGAAATTTATGTCTATCATATTCACGACACTGTGCAAACTACTCTGAATGGACAAAATTCGAATTACTTTTCTTGATCTCCAATCGGACGGCATGACAGATTCAGCAGAATGATACTTAATCATCTTTCTAAATTTGTATCTAAAAACCCAGAAGGATTGGGACTGTTGCTTTGCTTTGTTACTACTTTCTTACAGCAGTGCTGTCTGTCTACTATCGATTGGATATTTCCATCAAAAATCCTGTTTATAACTGAGATTTTTGCCTAACGTCTGATATTTAAATGGTCAATCTTAGATGCTCCTTAATTGCCTGATAAATGTGTTTAAGACCAACACGTTTTGAGGAGTTTCATAATTTCGCTCGATAGCGGATCAACATAGCTACCGACAGAATGGATACTTGATACAATGCCAAGGCTAATAAATGAGTTACAACGAAGCTTTAAAGTGTGGGTCTTGAAACCTTAGCGACGACAATAATTTCAATCCAAATTCCAGCTGAACTGAGAAGGATCATATGTCATTAAAAATATAATTTTGAGTACAGAGATTATTTTTAACCAAGTCAAAATCCTGTGTCACAGATTATTTCCATATTATAGACCACAATAAATTGATGCTATTCAGGATAAGGCAATGCTCTGAGTTTCTGATTAGTGTTTCCCTGTGTTTAATGTATCCGTGTTGGAACGAGACCTGTGAAGTTATCAATTGTTATTTCAGAGAGGTCTAGGTCACTTGAATTTGACGATTAATTCGGAAATGTCGCCAATTTAGCAACTTTTGGAATCTTCGAAAAAAGAAGTAATTGGATTAGAATTTTACGAGTTAACTAGATTTTTGAGATCTTTCCACAGAGGACAAAAGGATGCTCATTATTCAGAGAGCAGTGTTATATGTGAGAAGTAATAAGAATTGGGCATACTTCAGCATTTTGAAAATACGTTTTTTCCTTGTGAATAATTTGAGCATTTGATTGCTGTTTTACTGTATCTGATAGTTGCTTAGTGACATTGATAGATAACTAGCGAATTATTAAATATATCTTGTTCCTGTTTATGCTTATTCCTGCATTGAAAATAAAACGTATGTTATCCAGAAATTCTTATTAAATCTTGTATTTTAAGAACACACCAACAAAGTCAGAGGATATGGCACAACAATGATATCAGATCAATTAAATTGACCCAATTGACGTGTTTGTATAACTAGCAAAAAGCTTTGACTGGACTCACGCATATGACGTTTGCGAGCTGTGAAAGATTTCAAATTATAACTTAATTTAGCAAATAATTATGAAATTGCAAGTATAAAAATTAATTTAAATATTTAAGAATCCTAATACGAACGAATATATAAGTTTTTAGAATTTTAATATTAAATTAAACAAATTAGAAACAGAAAAACAATGAAATCAAGGTAACACATTTAAATAGCCAAAACGTATTTAATATGCAAGAGCACGTTTAAATCGCAATGCATGCAAGTGAAAACGCTCTGATTAGCTGTTTAAAAGTTGTTGTTTATTTGTAATTTGTACGAAGCGAGCATGCATAGTTTAAAAATGGGCATTTCCTCTGTTGCAGTTCTTTTAAATAATTGAAATTGTGATTGATTCTTCAAATCTGAGTACAATTTCACGTTGTACAAAATTTCATCTTCCTACCTATTGTAGTTTTTGAGTAAAAGGGATAACGAAATTCAGGCAAATGGCAATTTCGCTTTGTTAGGAATGGAGAATTTACTTCGCTTCGCTCATCCATAATTACCGATTTTGTTCAGAAATGCATTGATTATAGCCAGTAATCTATTTTTATTAATATTAAGTATCACACCAATTTAATTTCTTTTGATTGATTACAAATACTTCATAAAATGAATCAATATTACGAGAATAGCCATTAAACTGTTTCTGAAATATTTCGCATTATTTAAACGTACGTTCTTTAGCTTAATTTTTAGATGCTAAATTGTAACACTGACGTCTATTCATCCACACAGTTTGTTGGAATAACAAGCATATTATTCATAACGAGGCGGAAATGCAACTTTTCCCTATAGCTATAAAATTTGATCACGTCTATAAAAATTTTAGGTTCTTACATCGGTGATCTTTATACCATCACATCAACAAGTTACTTCCTCTATGACCTCTAACGAACATGAGTTTGCCTTACAAATCACATTACGTTGAAAATTTAACCTTTGGTCATTATAAAATTTCAGATATAAAGCTGGATAGGTAATCAAAGATGCTATTGTAAGCTATGTTCCTTGGGATCCTGGTGGCGTAAATCAAGGGTGCATTAAATATAAATCAAGAGAGTAGTAAAAAGAAGAAGTTAAGTCTCATTGATGTCGGTAGTTCGATAAAGGCTCCAAAATGCTTAGATCTGAATATGAAATAACGTATTGAAGGAAATTTATTCTTTGGAGAGAAGGAATTGAAATATTTGTGCTATGAGCCGGACTATAGTTAAAAGTAAATAAAATTCGATTCCAGCCTCAAAAGTTGCGAATTTTACTCAATAAAATGATATTTACTTAATAACTTATATTATTATGTATATTTACTTAAAACATCTTACTTAATAAATATGTCTGTATGTTTATTTGTTGGTCGTGTAGCGAAAACTCCGAGCTAAGGAATTCAGTACATCGATAATTCAAGACAGTTCCTAAGACACCTCGTAGCGAATTTTAAAAAATTTGAACTAGTTTTTTAATTATTTTATGCTGAAGTACAATTTTGAGCGAATTTTATACAAATCAATTCCTTAGCAATCAAAAATATTATTATAGAGTTTCCGTTTTGACACCATCAGAAACATCAAAGTTCGATCTTTCTAATGAGCTTTTCTACAAGAAAAGTTTTGAAAAATAGGTTTCGTGGGTCCAAATGATTACAACTATAGCGTGTTACATTTCTCTTTAAAGGGCTTGAAAAAAATCTTTCGATTGATACCATACTTGACAATGTACCCCCTGAGGCGGGGGGTAACTTGCATCCCAAGGGGGCTAATGACGTCACGAACGAAAAAAATTGTATCGCGGATATTTTTCACAACATTGATTGAAACTATTAAGTTTCGCGATCATCAAGCCATAAATAAGCCTTTTTATGCATGATTATGTCAAATTTTGTCCTATGCTGCCATGTTAAAAAAATATAAAATTTTGAGTAAATTTCGATATTTTGGCTCGAATTAAAAAAAAAAACATATATCTAGTTCTAGATTTTTTGATAACAAAGCCGGATAGAAAGTTTTGTGAAATTCCATTAATATTTGTGACTGCTATCGTTGTACAGAAGAAATCGACCACAGACATACAGACAGACAACACTCCAAATATAGTTAAAACGTGTTTAGGAGGTCTTAAAATACATATTGGCATCAAAATCTCGAATTCGAAAAGTTTTCCTGAAAACAATACTTTCTCTACACTGTATTACATAGTATGAGAAAATAGAAATTGAATTTAAAAAAAAAAAAATGTTTAGTAGAAGGCGTGTGTATGTGTGTGTGTGGGGGGGTATGTTTACTGATAAATAGCTATTTAGTTTATTATTAAATAAAAATAATCCATTCAAATTATCTTTATTAATAAAAGAAGATGCCTGTCTGATCGAATAGCGGGAAATCCAAGCGGCCCACAGTTATGAAATTTGATACAGGATTACTTTGACTCTCGAAAGGGAACACCTCGTTGAGATTATTTGAAAATTCAAATTAGTTAAAAAGTTATGACTATATCCAGCAGTGTTCAATTTTGATTGATTGCGCCATCTGTTGCACGTTGCTAAGACTAAAACTATTTTTGGATTATAGTAGTTATAGCTGAAACTGTTGCTAATGTAATAAAACTAAATTAACTTTCTTAAGAGCAACATACAACACAAAATAATAGTGTCGACAGGTTTCAATGGCAAGAAACTACCTTCTTCGTCAGGACACATAAGAAGTGCAACCTTCATGCGAGAGACTCAGCAACTTTTTCGATTGTTTTAAATTTCGCTTTGTGCTTTTCGGTTTCAAGAATTTTGATATTTTGAGTATTAATTCAAACTAAATTTTAATTAATTTATTTTGCATATTTCATCAGATTATTATGTTATTAGACGGCCCACTTAATTATTTTTCTAATGTTTCTTTTTCTAACTCGCTTTAAAAATAAAATTTATTGCGGCATTTTTAAAACTAAATTCTCTGCTGTAAAAGGGAACTAATATTTTTTGTTGATTGACTTCACGTTGGGGATTTTGAGGTAGGGGACAGGAACCTGAATAAAAAAAAATGTTAAAATGAGAAACTAAGAAAGAGACCGGTAAATGTCAAGCTCACAAATGTTCGATCATTTAAAGTTTACTTTGCAACCGGTGTTGACCATTGTTTTGAAATTTAATAAATGAATTCATCTCTGATTTAAATCTCGGATAATATCGGGTACATTTTCTAGTTACTTAATTAAATATAGTTCCATAAATAAATGTAAACAGAGGATATTATGATTACTAGTATTTTTGTTAATAACAGGCAGCATTTGTATTAAAAAATACACATCATTTCCAGTTAATAAATATAAATTAAAAGAATAATTGAATATTGTTGTATAAAAAATAGATCAAATTTGTATTATAAATACATCATAATTTGAGTGAGAAAAAGTGATTTATTGAAATAACTTTTAGAAGGTTAAGGGTGCATGCACTTCTTAGTGGTTTTGGCATTCTTAACTTTCTATTCGTTGTTATTCACTCTTTTGATAAATTAAATAACTCATTCTTTTGACATAACAAATTGAAAAACAATTGTTTCAAAAGTATAGAAAAATAAAATAAAATATGACTGCTGAAAAGGTGATCTTTTGCTGTGGCCATTTCAACTGGTACTTATGATAAAGATATATTTTTGGGGAGAATGTAAAAAATAATTTAGGTTATAAAATCTTTTATTTATTTCACTTTCCCTCAACATTTTGATATGACTTTACATGTCGAAACTCGTTCTAGATAATAAAACAACAAGATCCGTTAATGTCCTAATTAATCCTTGGTATAAAGGCTTGGGACCGACCAGGTGGTCAAAAATTTGGGGTTTCACCAAACTTCTAACGATTCCAATACTGCTATTCTAAAGTAGCATTAAATTCCAATTATCTGTGAAGATTTGCGGTATCAGATTTAAAGTTATTGATGCTCGTTTTTGAGAACTATTTTGATATAAATTCTTAGCAGCAAATGCCTAGTCACCACATTAGTATTCCCTTGAGAAATAAAAATATTTAAATAATTAAATCATTAAAACACTTAAAAACTACGGAAATAAATTCTGAGATTGTCTACCTTTTTGACTCATGCCATATGAAAGCGCTTATTAAAAAAAAAATCATGTTCTCTATTGCACAGTATACACTTAAAAACTACGGAAATAAATTTTGAGATTGCCTACCTTTTTGACTCATGCCATATGAAAGCGCTTATTAAAAAAAATCATGATCTCTATTGCACAGTAGTTATTTCAAATTTACAGAGGACAGAAAAACGTACCAAATTTCAAAATTCTGGTGTATAATTAAATCCTCATCTAATGTATAATGTGGTGCTTAAAAATATGGACGCTCTCTGTATGTATTTTCCAAATGAGATCATTTTTTAATGCTGAAAATTGCTCATAAACGTTGTTTCAACGCATCTCAGTAAACGGCAACTACAAAATTAGCTTATATACCTTTTGATTTGCCTCATGCGGCACAGCAAGATAAATTTCCTGATAGTTATCGCAGAGTCGTCGCTCTAAAATATTAATTGGACGGCCACTGTGTGATGAATTTTAAAATTCTAGTTCATATTCTACAAAATCGTTTAAAAATGAAAAAAACGACCGTCCTCAAAAATTTTCCCACGGAAAATAAAATGATTGAAATTATTTAAAAATTAACAACTGTTCACATTCTTTGTTACAACATTTATATAAATAAAAAAACAGCAAAAGTACAGCTCGAACTGCTACTAAAGAATAAAATTAAAATAGCTTTGTTAAAAGCAGCATATAATATAAAAATTAATAGTATCGACCAGTTTCGAAGGCAAAACACAGCCTTCTTTGTCAGGACACACAAGAAGCGCAACCCTCACTCATCAGCAAAATATAGGAAAGATCCAACCAGAAGAGAAGAAGCATTCTCTTCTGCTTTCTTGAAAGTTTCTCGATTGCATCTCAGGCAAAATCCTTTATTAATGTGAATTATCCTTTCTTTTCGTCTGCTTGGAAATATCTAGTTTAATATTTCTATTTCGTTTGCAACCGTCTTATTTTTCGGAAATTTCCTTCCTTGTCCTGGTTTTTAATCTTATTGGGCTTTTATGAAAAACTGAACAAGTGATTTGAGCCCTTTGTTGGACGTTCACGTTCTTTGGTATTTTACCATTCATTCACTATGTTCCATCTCTTGTTCCTTCCATTTGGGTTCCTCTTAACTCCTTTTTCTTCTCCGGCCAACACCCTTTCCCTGCTTGTGCCACATTTGTTGTTCTTGCATCAGTCTCCGATTTTTCTCTGACGAGTGAAGGTTGCGCCTCTTGTATGTCCTGACGAAGGCTTCTCTTGCCTTTAAAACCGATCGATACTATTAATTTTTATATTATATGCTGATTTTAACGAAGTTATTTTAATTTTAACCAGAATAAACCCAGATATGAACAACCTATTTTAATCCTATCGGGTAATTTTAAAAGCAGTTGGTCTATGCTTGTGGATGCCATGCGGTTGATAGCGACCTACTATCATATTTGGAGCTTGCTCGAACATATGGTCAATCCTCCCATGGGTCTAGCTCAGAATACTTAAAAGTCTGAGAGTCACGTTCCCCTTTGATTTCCCTATGAAGGCGTATGTGAACGTAAAAGAAAATCTATCTCATACATATGGGCGTGCGTGGAAAACATATATTGATAGCTATCACATAATTGCCATACTAAATTTAGATAGGAAGAGCATTGTTTTAGCCCTTCCCGCATATACTTCACGCTATGACGCCATTGGTTATCTATATCGCTCTCAATTGATAATTTAAACCCTCCTAAATCCGTGTTATAAGTAAGCGACCGTTTGTATGTGGTAAGCTCATGGTTAAGCTACTTAATTGCATGTTTATTGCATTCAGTTTGCTTTATGGAAGTCAGAATGCAATAAAGACACGCTATAGTGTAGATCTTTGTTATTTTCCTCTTTCCTCATACGTTGTCGTAAAGAGTTTTAAGTACCAAAATGGCGGAGCGCTAATGGCGGTTGCACTTCTATGAAATCTTCTCAACAAAATGTCGTATTTTCTCCTGTATTTGTGATTTTGCTGAATAGAAAGTTTAGTTTTATTGAGATGAGTGCATGTTTACTGGAGAAATATTGTGTTCTTTTCTGTTTAAAGTTGTAATTACATAAACTTTCTAAAACAGAAAAGTTTTATTTTATGTAAAGTTAAAAAAGAAAGTATGAGGATCCCCAAATAAATAATTTCTTTCTTACACATATTCGACATAATAAGAGAACTAAGATGTTAGAGCTTGCTCCGAATGGGAATCCAACCCACTTACCCTGCTTTTGCTATCTATGAATCTCTGAAGTCCTGACAAAGGAAGCTATACATATGGGAATTTCTAACTCGAAATAAATATATTTACTTTTTAATATTTTCAAAGTTCCCAGGATTTTAAATTCGGTTTAACTTTTTATTGGTATTGTGCAAATATATTTTACATTCAATATGAAATTTTCACTGTTGATGATGAACATACGAAGACACACGTTTCTTCATTAATGGATTCTACGGAAATTAAACTCGACCAACCACACATAAACGTTTTTTTAGCCCGCAGTTTAATTGTTTCCCTGCCCAGTTCAATTGATTTCTTATCAAATTAAAACCAGTTCAGTTTTCCCCTTACTAATAGGTGTCATTTAACGGGGCAGTTTTTAATAGATTAATGCTTACAATTGTGAATTATCAATCCTAGTTCTGTTACCCAGATTTAACAGCTGTGAAATATATGTTATGACCGGGATCAAATTTCTAGTCTTGTTGGCCCACATCATATCAGTAAGCAAATAGGGATAGACAAATGGCAATTTCTTTTGTAGGAAGAGGCTTATCAACCGAACTTTTATTTTAATGGTTCATCCATTTTACTTGGTGTATGTTCATTTTTGAATTGCTACTGACTGGTCCACAGTATATGCGTATAAGATTTTTCTTCATAATAAATCCTCATGCATAAAAGTGTAATACAATTCTGAAATTTTTGATGAAGGGTAAAAATTTCGAATTTGTGTGATGGTAGTCATATCTTTTAGAATTTTATTCATGGAAATATTCTTGTACTTTGTCTGAAAATCACAGTCGCTCCGAAATACCGCTCAGTTTATTTTTTCTTGCAGGTTATAATATTAAACGATGAGTTAAGAAATTAAATAGTATAGATCGTAATGCTTATTTAGATATAACTTTAATACACACAAATTGAATGATGAATTATATGCTTTATGTGACCCTAATGCAATTAAGAGCTTTATAAAAATAATCAGGAAAAGTTTTATGCGAAAGTAATTCTTCCAGCGTGAGATGCAAATTAATGAAAGAGTAGAAATTTATAGAAATAGGATAATCCAATGTAAACTCTGAAGATTTCTTAAACAGCAAACATTAAGAATCAAACATTACTACTGAAAAATTGTGAGTATGGGTCTGATATATATATATATATATATATATATATATATATATATATATATATATATTCATAAACATGCATTTTGTGTTCATTTTAATAAAATACTTGAACTTGACGAAGAGTTTTATAGAAATGAACAATTCATTTGTTTAGGCCTAGGGCTTGTCCACGTGTAAAGCTTTGATGCTTGCACTTTATTTGATTTTCCATTATCAATTTCCTTTCCATTGATGTTTGTTCTTTGTCTTCAGCTTGATGACTACAAGTTTGTATTTTACTTTCCACTTGATTGATGATCCTCTGTTTGATAAACTTTTTTATTTGATAGGTATTTTTTAATGTTGGGTTTTTTTGAGTTGCAACGTCTCTCTATTCTTTCATTGGATTTTAAAACTATTATATATATATATATATATATATATATTTCTGTAATACAATTTACAGTACTGCATACAGAAACGTAGAATCCGCATTAACGAAACATATATGGCTCTTGATAACGTACATGGTTTCGGAAATGCTTCTCACTTTATTCAAATTATTCAATTTTAAATTTTTATTGGGAGCTAGAAAAGGCCTAGCTCATCGTGCAAAACTGTTCGTTTCTGTTTTGCAATTTTTCATCTTACACACAAGTCTTGAATTTACACCATGTATGTTTATGCAGGGAACAAGGGGATTAGTACCTTAAGTACCTGCATTACATATATGATTTATAAAAATACTTTCTTCTAAATGTGTAGTTAAATTTTTTTTTTTCACCCTTCTTTACCACATGTATATCTTATTCCATACCTTAACTTATACATGGAACAGGGAAAAAGGGGCACTTTATACCAATTTAGTACCTGTTTTATTTATAATGTTTTATTATCAAGTTTTTTGAAATTATTCAACAGCTTGTCGTACAGTCTTTTTGATATCACTTTTACATTTCAGTCCATCTTCCTATCATTTTAGCTTTACAGCACATTTTCTATTAATGATCAATCTCAGGTATATATAATACAAGTAAAATATATATATATATATATATATATATATTACATACACAGGGTGTTTCAAAAGTAATGTAAGAAACTTTTAGGGGTGATAGAACAGATCGATACAAACACTTTTAATCATAGAATGCGTGGTCACAAGTGAAGTAGTTTACTAGCTAGAGAGCGCTTTCCATTTCTCCATGCACATTTATATTACGCAACGCAAAAAGATGGTATGAAACATTGAAACAAAGCTTTATTTAAGACAAAACAAATGTATGGCAGCACTGAAGGATCCCTTTTCAAACAGGGGATAGATCCCTTTTCACCGGTGCAAGCGAGAAAATATTTTGTGATCGGGAACACGCCTAAAGGCCTCTCCCTGCCATTACCTTTCGCAAGACCGTAGACAAAATGCATGTCTGCCTTTTCCACATTGGTATACCGATGCATTCTAAGTCGCTAATGACCTTACATGCGAAAACCACCGTTTTTATACGCGTGCTTGAAAGAGCCTTCTAGCGTCTGAAAGCGCCCCTAGAGTGTAACTGCTTCACTTGCGACCATGCATTCTATGATGTAACGTGTTTGTTTCAATGAGTTTGTCTGTCACCCTTGAAAGTTTATTGCAATAGTTTTGAAATATATATATAATATATATATATATATATACCATATATATATATATATATATATATATATATATATATATATATATATATATATATATATATTCTCATTTTTGCCGAGTTTTATTTTTATTTTTATATACTTTTAATTGTGATTTTTGAATCCTAATATTCTTCTCATCCCCCTTTCCATTGTAGTGATATGTTACCTTCTCTCTTCATCCTTAGTCTTGGCTTATAGTTACTCATTTGTAACAGATATGCTAGAGATGGGTTTTTTTGTACATACAGTAGTTTATGCATTATTTTCGATTAAAATCCTTTAATTTTTATTTATATATATATATATATATATATATATATATATATATATATATATATATATATATATATATATATATATATATATATATATCTGCAATTTTTCATCTTTTGGTGCCTGTAGTCTGAGTTTGCGCATTTATAGTAATGTACTATTGCCCAATCTGAAACAGGCATTTGTTTGGGTTAATTAGAATGAAATACTCAGACCTGAAGGTGAATTTAATTCTGGTTAATCTTCGAATTTCGGCTGGTGCTGTTCTTTTCTATTACCGGCATTATGGCCGTGGTTTTGTTTGTATGTTGATGTTAATATTTCACGATTACTTGAATTGATTATTTTTATTATTACATTTTTCTAACATGTATATATATATATATATATATATATATATATGTATATATATATATATATATATATATATATATATATATATATATATAAATATAAATTAGTAAATCCAAAGTTAGAATGTATGTAGTAACTCATAATAAACTATTCCAAAATTTTCTACAAAATACAAAGTAATAAAAGAAATTAAGACATAATGAGGAAATAATAAAGCGTAATGCAGGTCATAAAGACTAAGACAATCAACAAATTTCAAAAATGAGGAATGAAAATAGGAAAACAAAAAAATCAAGCAAAAAAGCTTGCACATGGAAGAGCTTTAGGCTTAAGTTCATTTCGAAAAAATTCTCTTCAAGTCCATATATCCCTTCGAAATGAACACAAAAATGCTTGTTTCTGAAACACAAGATAGATTTTATCTATAAACTTGTGTTATATGGACGACAAGCATATAAATTGGAACAATAAAGGAAACATAAATACCTCAAAACACACCTCATCAGCGCAACCATATATATATATATATATATATATATATATATATATATATATATATATATATATATATATATATATATATATATATGTGTGTGTGTGTGTGTGTGTGTGTGTGTGTGTGTGTGTGTGCGTTTTATTTCATTTTATTTGTATTATTGGGAAAGAGGGGCGGAACTTCTTATCTATAATCTAAAAAAATAAAATAAATATATGAAATACTGATCCTGATATGAAGTAAAACTCGGAAAGAAAATAAGTTGACGAAATAAAAAATATTTCAAAATAAGAATTATTTTTAATACACAAAATAAGCAACGCCATTTTTCCTTTTGAACGATTGGTACTTTTCTGATATTCATCTTCCATCCTAATATATGCCTTCATTATGAATTGCATAAGTCCTAATCCTCCATTCATACTCTCGAACAGCACATCTAAGTGCTAATAAGGCCGATTCAATCTGAAATGCTTCCCTTTCGATGGTCCAATATACGACGAGAAGCGTCTGCAGTTCTTTCTCGATCAGTAATTGGGTATAATTTGACTGTTTTTGATATGATCGAAAATTATGGGGAAAGACGTAGGACTCGCCTTCAATGAATAGGTATAGCGTTATTATTTAACACCGAATATAATAAATATTTTTTAGAAAGAAATTTTGTTATATTTAACAGCGATAAAAGATTGTGATAGGAATTTGGTTCTTCCTCAAGAATAGAATGTGTGATTTCTACGTTTATAGTTGCACTTTCTTAAATAAAACGATTTTTGCTGCAATAAAATACATACATATTTAGAATGGTTAATAAGTTGATAAGTTGTTAAAAACTAATTTTTGTTTGAACTATTAATTTGTACAAAAGAGGAATCTGTGGCAGCTATAAAGGGAACTAACTGTTCGTTCGTATTAGAAAAGAGTATTAAGGCCCTCTTGAAAGATTTACTAATGAAAAGTGAATTATATTTGAGCTATATGCAAAAGACATAGCCCAGATCTTAAAAACAAGGTGATATACAGTGTTAATTCGGATTTTCATATGGACTGTATGCAAAACTAATGTAATTATTCAGCCAATGGGAGATTTAATCAGTCAGAGGGTGCCTACGCCACTGGTGATAGAAACCCCCAACTCATTCAAATCATTTTATACTATAACACTAAAACTAACTGCTGCTGGTAAGACAAGAACTTACACAGTTTTTTTCTTGTTTTTTTTTGTAAAATGCAGGCATAAGTTAATTAGGCAACAATAATTGTTTCAAGGGCATTAAAAGCTCCCTTCTTCAGGACAAAATGCACAGTTGGAACAGTATGCACCTTTAGCAAAAGCTGAGCTTTGGTTAAAGGTTCACACTGTTCCAACTGTACTGTTTTGGCCTGAAGAAGAGGCTTATAACGCCCTCGGAACAATTGTTGTCACTAACAGACTTATTCCTGCTTTTTGCGAGGAAATTGTATAAGATCTAGTCATTCATACGATATATTATGAGGCAAAATACTTCCACCTGCGAAATGTCATTTCACCCTTTTCTCCCTTCTAACAGTACACGGAATGTTAGATCGTTTTTGGAAAGATCTATCCTAATAAGTCAGAGGGGAGGGATAATTTTGAAGTAAGGTATACGAATATTCAAAAGCATAACTACACGCAGTCATTCCATGTAACTTTCGAAGAAACGTTAAGAAAACCAGGAGAAATGTTTATTATTTTACTAGGTATACAGATAAATCTGTGACAAGGATGGGACGATGGTGCTGCAGTTTTAGAATATTACGCTGACTGGCACAAATGACACGATGCTATGCTATCTTCTTCAAACCGGTATGTCCTTAGAACCCAAATAGTGTAGTTGGGAAAACATTTGTTTCAAGTTAAAAAGTTCGCAGGCTTGACCCTTTTATGGCTGAAACCTGATATACACTGCTCACAACTGAAATCGCATAACCATAAAGTTGTAGGTGTAGCTATATGTAAATCAGGCAATGGAAACAGCAAGGCGAGATATGCAAATGATCACAGTTTCGTTACGGATAGTGACGTAACATCTTGCCGAGCAACATAAAAGCGTCAGGTCAAGGAGGAGCGATATCACAGCTAAATTGTAGCGTCATTGGTTTCAGGTTGTAAAAATTATCATAGTATGCCAAGAGTACGTCGACGTACCGCATACGTTCATCTGTCGTCAACGGAACGGCGCTAAATCATTGTTTTACGTGAAGGTGGATTGAGCCTGCGAAAGATCACAGCTATTGAGTCGTGATATGAGCAAGTGTAATTTTTTGCATATCTCCATGCTACAATTATATTCTGTAAATTTCATAAGGATACGTTAATTTCTTCATGGTGTTGCGATTTCAGTTGTGAGCAGTATAATTTTCATGGCCATAGAACCCACCTATAGGGGACGCACATAAAATTAGGATCACGCTTCCATTGCAGATTGCAGAATCCATTGTAGGTAACATTTTAGACGGACCCACAGATGCTGTTATCTTCAATGCGAGTGCCATTTTTCATATAAGTGTCAAATGTTTTTGTTGTCAGTCAAATGTTTTTCAAAGTTCTGACATTGAAGTATTTAAAATATAATTATTTCAGAGAGATACATAATGTGATTTCATATCCTGCTCTCACTTGAATTAAGCATCGTGTTCCATTGTGTGAGAGAAACAAGTCTCAAAAATCTTTTACCAAAGCACACTCAAATATTTCAAATGATAGATAGTTGTGAGTTACCTTGCTTTGATACGTCTCCGAAGTGATTATGTTGATCTCCTCATCCAGATGATCCTATAAAAATTCCTGTTACGCCTCAGAGACAATAAAATTACATTAGTGATATTCCTTAGATTTTTTTTATTCCACTAGACAGTTTTTAATTTCTTTTTATTAAACCGTAACACTTGGGTATGTTTAGAATAGTTAGTAGAATATTTCCTTGATACAGTCTCTTAATTATTCGCTCTTGGTGGCAGATAATTTTTTGTTACATGATTGTAAAAGTACAATCTTTAAAAGGATTAAATAATATATTCAAAGCAGATAAAATAAGTACTATTCTTTTTTTCCATTATTATAAATTTTTAAAGTGAAATTTAAGACTGTAACAAAAATGCATTGTGGGGTTTCTGCTTGTAAAGAAGTAAGTGGAATTGCCTTTAACATAATATTTTTTATTATATCTCATACTTACGATGGACATTTAATAATATATTTATCATTTTACTAGGATTTGTGCTTTAAAATGGATACTCTATGGATTACTATTCTCTTTGGATACAATTTAAAAAGGATTCAAAAGCCGTAAGTAAAGTTCATATTTTCAGTTTCTAAGTTGATGTTTTGTTCAACAGAGGTCGCTGCAGAATGAAAAAATGCTGAGATTCTTCATTGGAGCAAATTTGCTTTATTTACAAATCGTTTTATATGAGTAGTTGCAGAAAGGCCAGCTGCATATTATTCTGTGGATAATATTAAAATATTTTGGCTTATTTTCAGATAAATTTTCCTTTTGATATAGAGATTACAAGATCTATATTTTCGAAGCTCTTCCAATTTCCTTTACTATCATTTTTTATGGATTTGTATAAACCTGCTTTAAACATATCCATACAGATTTACACTTTTGTTGCAGCATTTAATTTTCTTACACCAACGTTAATAAATTTGCTTCAAAACAATAATATTATTTAACATTAGTATTATTAACTGGTGGATAAACTAGTTTGGATTTATGACATCTGATTATCAATATTATTAACCGGTAGATAGGATAGTTTTGCTTTAAATTTTTACAGCCAAATGTATTTGTTTTATTATGCAAATTAAGTCTAAATAGTGAATGTGGCTTTTTTTTTTCATGTTCCTGAATTTTTTTGCTTGAAGTTTTATCAAATGAAAAGAAATGATTTGTTAAATCATATGGGGGGGGGGGGGGGGGGTTAAGAAAACTGCATGAATAGTATTTTAATTCTTTTGGAAAACTTTTCGTTTATATATTTTGTTCATAAATATTTGTTGTATATAAGTAAATTGCCAGGGAATCAGAAAGGATCAGCAGATATCAGATATATTCTTCTGGAATTTCCAGATGCGTATATTATTCAATTATACACAGGTACTAGATATTGAAAATATTTCTAATCTTTGAAAACTTTATTTGAAAAGTTCTTAGAAGAAATAGCTAACATTGTTTTGGCATCATAATAAAAATATTACTAATTTATATGCATTTTAGGGATGTATTTGGAAGTTGTCTTTAGATCTTGACATACGATTTTTCCCAATACCTTAAATCACAACTTTAAACATCTGATATACAGATAAAATTGCTTTAAAATATTTATTAATAAATTAGTACTATTTTCTTGTTATGAATACTAATGCGTGGCATCTGTAATTTATGTCGCTGCATATGCTGTTTTTTTGCTTGAAGTTTTATCAAATGAAAAGAAATGATTTGTTAAATCATATGGGAGGTTAAGAAAACTGCATGAATAGTATTTTAATTATTTTGGAAAACTTTTCGTTTTTATATTTTGTTTATAAATATTTGTTGTATATAAGTAAATTGCCAGGGAATCAGAAAGGATGAGCAGATATCAGATATGTTCTTCTGGAATTTCCAGATGCGTATATTATTCAATTATACACAGGTACTAGATATTGAAAATATTTCTAATCTTTGAAAACTTTATTTGAAAAGTTCTTAGAAGAAATAGCTAACATTGTTTTGGCATCATAATAAAAATATTACTAATTTATATGCATTTTAGGGATGTATTTGGAAGTTGTCTTTAGATCTTGACATACGATTTTTCCCAATACCTTAAATCACAACTTTAAACATCTGATATACAGATAAAATTGCTTTAAAATATTTATTAATAAATTAGTACTATTTTCTTGTTATGAATACTAATGTGTGGCATCTGTAATTTATGTCGCTGCATATGCTGTCAAAAGTATTATTCTAGAGGATTCCCTTCGTACATAAATTTTCATCATCATGATATACTGGCATAGTATATCCACTTTGGATCTTGTGCCAAAAAACCCTAATCAACCAACCAACCAACTTTTACTAAAGAAATATCCGCCGTTACAAAGTTTTTGCGTATCCTGAAGCTAATCTGCGAATTTTCTAGAGAGTCTTGAATCACTGATTAAGTTTATAAGAAAATAAACTTCTTGAAGAATAGATTTGCGAAAGTTTCTTCATATCTCATCGTACAGTAAAGTGTATTTCTATTTCAATAATAATTTCATAAACATACATTTGTATATAAAGTCAACCCACTCTAAAAGTTTTATTCTCTACTTTATATTATCAAAAAGGAGAATTTTTAAATTTTATATCCGCTTAAATAAATAATACACCTCTGCTTTAAAAAGAAATTAAATCCGTGGTATTTATAAATACATATTATTTCATCAATCAGTCTATCAGACTATTTAAGGAACAGAGCATGCAGAATGTTTTTCATGCAGTAAAATCTTAAACTGCATGCTTAGAACGCTTTTACACATACACTAACAGTAAACAAAGCCATTGCTAGCAGCTATAATCAATACCATCACCAAGACAACGATGGCTTTTTAATCGCATTTTTCTCTCCCAAGATAAATAGTGACTTGGAGCTCTTTTTTTACGACTAAAGCGAAGAAAAAAGAGCTATATAATGCATTTCCCGATTCATTTCAACGTTTACTGTCTTTAGCATGCTACCCTGAGCTCTGTTACAGAGGAATCCTAAAAAATTATGGCTTTATATTTTAAGTTGTAAGCCGAATACGAGAAAACTAGCTCTAAACATTCAAATGACATATGAAGAATTGTTTCACTTTTTAAATTGAAAATTAATTTTTTATGTATTTTCCAAAACTCTTTCGCATGTAACAATATAGGTGTTCCGGCATATATGTATATATATAACGTATTTGTAATATTAAATATTTCTTCACAGATTAACATGTAAAACAAAAAAAGTTCGATTCTTTTACGAGTAAAATTATTTACCGTATAGAAAGGACGTATGAAAAGTTAGAGTTCGTATTTTAGCAGACAAAGGTGTGCCTCGATTTAAAACTGTTATAAGATAAATTGTTATCTTATTTGAAACATTTTTGTATTTGGAAGTATACATATTGCTCTTAATAAGATTTTTGCTGCAATGAACTTAGATGAATTGAAGAGAGTTGGAGTGATAAAACTTGAACTCCGTATATATTGCATCTTTATATATCATTATAAGGTAAATTTATCAAGTTTATTATGAAATATATTCAATAATTTTCCCTCTATATATTTCTCACTCATAAAGTTTGATAAACTTGAAGAGTTCTTCATTGCAATCATTTTTATAGCTAGCACTTTTGTAAAGCTGAAGAACCTGCCTATTTTTACAAGTTTGTTTTCTATCCGATATCAATCTTTTTTGTAGATTTTAAATATGACATTTGCGAATTTTTGAATACTCGTTAAGGTTTCGTAAAATTTGGAAACTTTGAATTTTATCTGTTTTTTCCTATTAAAATATACCAGACTTCCAATATTATTATCGTTTCTTAATTACATTTTTCATTAATATATTTATACACATATTTAATTAAATTTTTAGACATGTTTTCTTACATTCTTCGCTAAATTCTGAAAAAAATGACTAAGTAGACCAATAAACAGAATATATAAAACTTTTTCCCACATATTCTCTATTAATAATTTTACTACAACTTAGTGAAATGACATAAATGTAATGAAGCAACACACTTTTTGTTTGATTAGATGCATATGTACGTAGGTAAGTTGTGCGAAAAATAGACGTAGTAATTATTTGCTGAATGGCAACGAAGTATATCAATTATTTACATTGTTTAAAACAAGGAGGGGAAAAGATTAAAAACTTCATAAATGGTTATATCCTTTGAGGTATAGGGAGCTGTTCTAGTTCCACGGCAATATCTAATATAGGCTTTACTCAATAATGAAAAAATATGATTTCAAAATACTAATTTAATTGTGAGTATTTTATAAGTAGGATTTTGTCATAAATACTTTAATATTTTTTGCAATACAAATTAAATATTATTTGATCTGATGTGAATGTATTTAAATGATAAATATAGTGTTTGTGTTTCATTAGAAGTCGTTAAATAATTAATAATATTGATTGAGAGAGATGTGTGATCCCCTTGTGACCGTGGATATTAGGAGTGCAAAGGCTGCAGCTGTTCGGATCGAATGGAATGTTGTAAATAGTTTTAGGAAACCTTCATTCTGATAATGATTGTGTACCATGGAACATGAATGTATAAAAGTCGAGTGGAGACTTACACTTCACATATTTGAAAATAAGTTAGTAACATATACTGTGCATTAAAATACACTAGAGTGCAGATACTCTGAGCAGGTACAGCCAGAATATACACTGTCTATCAAAAGTTAAACACACGATGCAAATTCTCAAATAGCGAACCCATCTGTGGATTTTATTGGGTGAAACTTACTGTTGTCGTCGATGGGGGAATGCAAATATCAAATGCTGTGGTCAATAGTGATTTGCTCTTCGATCAATATGAAAATTAGACGTTCGGTGAAAACGACTTGTTTGCGCCTAAGAATTTCAATGCTCAAACAAAATGTTTCAAAAAGTGTTGCGGTTAATTTTGTAGTAGATTGGATTTGTTATGACACAAAATATTTGTTCAAGGCCAACGGCCGTACCGTGCTGAAAACACCGGTTCTCGTTAGATCACCGAAGTCAAGCAGCATCGGGCGCGGATAGTACTTGGTGGGTGACCACCTCGGAACACCGCGTGCTGTTGGCCATCTCGGGTGCGGTATCCCCGTGGTTTGCGCGCTAGATTTGCACGCTACCACAAATGCCGCCGTGTTCATGCGGAGTACGATCACGTTAAACATGTGGGTCCGTAAGTCCTTCCGAGAGGTTGGTGGTAGGGGAAGGAGGGTACGGTCCCTGTGGATGCCTCCCCCACTGGGTTCCGGTCTAAATTGGGTGGCACTTCCCGGCCGTCCATACAGTTACCTTACACCTTTCTGGTAGGTCGGACGGTCTGGGTCTCAACAACAACAACAACAACAAAATATTTGTTCGGAAGGCTTAAGTCAGGACAGTCCATTAAAGAAGCTGCTAATTTATTTTCTGTAGACCATTCTGTCATTTCTCTTGTATAGAAACTATTCTAAACCAGTCACCCGGAGACCCGTTCCAGGTTGTCCTAAGGCTACATCACCTTCTGATGACCAGTACATTGCATTGCTGGCCAAATGCAATTACCGAGCGACCGCACCATCTCTACGCAAATATCAAATAATCTCCGCAAATGCAAATATCAAATGATGTGGTCAATAGTGATTTGCTTTTCGAACAATATGAAAATTAGGTGTTTGGTAAAAACGACTTGTTTGCGCCTAAGAATTTCAATGCTCAAACAAAATGTTTCAAAAAGTGTTACGGTTAATTTTGTAGTAGATTGGATTTGTTATGACACAAAAAATTTGTTTGGAAGGCCTAAGTCAGGACAGTCCATTAAAGAAGCTGCTAATTTATTTTCTGTAGACCATTCTGTCATTTCTCTTTTATGGAAACTATTCTAAACCAGTCACCCGGAGACCCGTTCCAGGATGTCCTAAGATTACACCATCTTCTGATGAACAGTACATTGCATTGCTGGCCAAATGCAATTGCCGAGCGACCGCACCATCTCTTCGATCATTAGCTACCACAACACTAGGAAAGTCGATAACCACGAGTACTGTAAAGCAAAAGATCCATGTCAAAGGACTCTATGCCCGGGTACCATGACTTTTGGTCCCTGTAAGCTCTAAGGCCAGTGGAGTACGTTTAAAATGGTGTCGTCAGCATGCGACTTGGGCAGAAGCGTAATGGTCCAATGTACGCTTCACGGATGATTCACAATTTGCCCTACATTTAAGACAATAAACGTGTAAGGGTCTGAACAGAATGAGGAATACTCAACCAGTCCAATAACATCGTTGAATACTACGCATTTAGTAGTGGTAGTGTTAGGGTACGTGATGGATTTTCTTAGGGATATCGCACCGACCTGCACATGTTCACAGGGGTATTGTGATGGCGGAAAGGTACAGGTATCAAGACCTTGAACCCTTCCTGCGATTCTATGCTGCAGTAGTGAGTCCAGGTGTTTTTGGTGGAATTTAACTCCCGTCTACACAGAGCAGGTTGATGTACGAGTACATTGAGAGTAAAGTTATTGCTCGCATACAGTGGCCAGCGTATTTTCCGGACTTTAATCCCATTAAAAATCTTTGGGATGCCTTTATAAGAGCTGTCTCCGCCTGTCTATCCATTTCAACTACTCTCTAAGAGCTGAAAACTGCCCTTCTATTCTACAGAAATGGCAGATTTTGCCCTCTGTCGCGCTGGATCACCCGATTGAAGGAATGAAACGTCGATGCGAAGCTTGTGTCCTTATTTAAGAAAACGATTTTTTTGTTGCATTCTACCTTACATATAATACGCGATTATTTGAGAAAAAGTCTCTTATATAACTAAACTGCCTTTTAAGTCTGTCAAATAACTGAGTATCTAAAATCGGTATTTTAAAATAGAACAGTCATTCCATTTTTCATTTATTTTGAATAACATTTGTGTTTAACTTCACTTCTCGTATTGAAAGCTATGTCCTAAAACATGTCTGTAACTTATTGCCTGAAACTCAACTGTATTAGGCCAACACGAGTGCTATCTATTGACTAGAGAACATTTGACTTTGGCAGTATGACGACCTCATACTTTTCTAGAGCAATTTACTGTCGCCTGTGCTTCATGGAAGCATCCCTTTATTAATGGTGTAACATTTGACGACTTGCCAAAAATATTTTTTTCCATTTAATGACTTAGATTATACAGACCAAGACAAAAACAACTTTTTTTTTAGTTGCCAAAGGTGTTTGCACGATGTTAAAGTATTTTGGGAGTGTTGAATTAAAAAATGGCCCTACTTTTGTTAAATTGGCTCTAGATTTTGAGAAAATGTATACCCCACAAATTATAATTTGACCACAATACGACTTAGACAACGATGGCGATAGCTTCAAATAAATTTGTAGATCGTTCCTTGGATTGAGTATGGAAGCACTGAAAGCTGGAATCTTTGATGATCCCCAAGTTCTTAAACTGATCACGAATTCCAATTTCAAAGTTTATGAAGGATGCTAAAGATTCTGCTTAGTGCAGTTATATCTTAGTTGTCAAGGGGTTTTGAGGTAATCACCAAATGAACAATTATAAAGAACTGTATGTTTGGTGACTTTAGAACTTTGGAAATACTAATATGAGCGCATAAAGATACGCTTTCTTCATAGTCACATCCACTCCATTATTTCAATAATTAGAGTCAATCTAGCAAAACCGGTCCCGTATTCGGCACTAGCGCCGCAAAACTTTTCCCAAAAGGGCTTTAGTATAAGGGACAGTAAAATCAGAGTTGATTAGTGTTACACATATTTCAATGTATGTACAGTAGATCAAAAAGTACCCCAAAACTGTTCGTTATTCACGCCTCTCGGGTTGTACAGACAAACCAAAAATATCATTAGACTCCGAATAATGTCTAACATAAAATATATGCATCTCATTAACATGAGGTGTCTTCTTAAAATTTGTACAAACTCAATTTTTCAAAGAGCGACGCCCAATTCTGATTACATATACATATTCTATAAATCAAAGTAGCATTTATTATACTCAAACCAATGATGAGTTATGAGTGTTTGAGATTCCTCACACCTTACAAAATGTTGTGATTCTTATGTTATAATAGATTATTAAACAACCCAAACACAATATATGCCTTTTTTTCATTTTCAAAGAAATATCTTTAATTAATGTTAATTATTAATATCATATGTAAAAAATTGTAAAGTGTGTAAATTATGAAAGTAATCGATTCAGTAGTGTTACAAACGCAAGTTGGCAAAATTTTAGTTTATTCCTTTGTTTAGTTATTGAGATACAGAATTGAGATACAAAGTGAATTCAATTTTCACTCTTATCGGGGAGCCATTTTTAAGTTCCCCTTGAATCTATTTGGAAGAAAATTTTCGAAAATGAAATGGAATGCAAAGTTGGCTCTTGACACGCTAAGATGTTATGGTACTTTTACTTAGAAAATGTCAGAAATTTAACGTGTAATGAACAAATTGGATGCCTATTAAGCTTACAAAGAAAGCGTCTTCAAGTGGAATTACCAATTTAAATCGACAAGTGCCAATCTGAAATACAGTTTTGATATAATATAATTTCATGGTAAAAATACAGCTGTAAAACGATTTTTAAACTATTCAAATTGTTTTGAAAAGTCATATATATTTTTAATTTAAAAGCTATGCAAGCGTCAAATACAGGTTAAATAGCCCAATTTTGAGATATAATTTTACTCCATTCTAATGAATGACAAAATCACCGGTAATTATGGTCAGGATTGCACAAAAAATTGTGTTTAGCATAATTATTACGTGACAACTAACTTTTGATCACATAAAAAGTGGGTATTGCCATTTGAAATTTCGAAATTTATATAAAAATACATATGAAACGGACCCTTTTTTAAATGAGATACATATGTATTTATATTAGATATTATTCTGAATCTAATTATACTTTTGGCTCGTTTTTACAACCCGAGAGTCATGAATAACGAGCGCTGTTCGGATACTTTTTTTGACCAACTGTACATTATAAGTTATGGTGTATTTTTAAAAAAAAGATGTAAAAAACTGGCTAAACGAGAATGTTAAAAATGATGTTCCGCACATTCACGGTTTTATGTAATTCAGTTTATATTCTTTGTAATTTATATTTCAATAAAAAATATAACGAAAAAAGTTTAAAAAGATATTTTAAACTGTAACTATCGTAAAATTATAACAATTTTGCATGACCTTTTAATCCATTAGATAAGAAAGAAAGTTATCAAGCAGCTTAAAAAATGTTTTATAATGTCGGCATTCAATGATAATTTTATGAACAATTACAACCATGTATATAAATAACAACTATACTAATCATTAAATCGGCTTTCAAGGAGAGTAAATGTGGTGTTATTCACGGACATAGATCATAAAAATCCAAAATAGGGGCCGTTGCCTTAAACTTTAGCTGTCATGTGAAACTTTACGGAAATCCGTATATCATAGAGATACTCGTTTTCTGACAGCGCTAGGGGTTTCCGATTTGGGCAAATGATACATTTTAAAAACCGAAATGAACATTAATCAGCTCAGACCTGACAACACGAATGGAATCCTGTCGGCATTAATATAATGGGATAGTCATTAAGGCTCCAGTTGTTTGCCGAAGCACCAGAAGATCCGCCACTGAAAAGGAAGAGCCGTAGCAAGTTCCAGTAATTATCTTCCCCCTCTGTCCCTTTTTGCAGCGTATTTACGACCGTAGTAACACAAGTTCATAAATAGCCAAATCGTTTCTGGGTTTGTTCTTGCTGTGCCGCTCATTATAAGAGCCCTTTCCACAGGACGCTCTGACAATGTAGGTACGTGTTCATAACTCGTATATCAATGCTTGCCCCCTAACTACTGACTCCTAGAGAGTCTAGTGGTTGATTCCAATTGATGTTCTGAAATAGCTTTCTTGGAATGCATTGACACCGAAAGACTGTAATGTGGCTTCTCCGGGATTTTTATTGGCTTTTTTCTGTTATAATGGTTCAACTATGAAATTGATTTATGTAGTTTATTAAGTTAAAATTTTCAGGATGGATAAACATTTTTGCGGGTTTCGTTACTGGAAACTACTGTTCATTAAAACTATTTATCTTACACGAGCAAAAAGCCGGGTTTTCAATGGACACGTGCATATGGAGTATGCGAGCTATGAAAGATTTTATATTAAAACTTAATTTAACAAGCATTTATGAAATTAGAAGTAAAAAAAATAATTTCAACATTTGAGAATCATAATACAAAAGAGTGTATTAGGTTTTAGAATTTGTATATTAAATAAAACAAATTAGAATATAGGGGAAAAAATGAAATCGTGAATGATCATCTATACCTACTGAGTTCTAATTAATGGATTCTACCCTCTACCAGTGTTCTGACTACTGGGACCTCCCAATTATGAGCAAAATTGACTCAGGACGTATCTGATTTATGTTAACATTAAATTTTTCTTCTAAAGTGAAATAATTAAAATTAAATAGGTTTAATAGTGTGTTTGCCAGTTGTGAGATGTCGTGTAAAGTCCTGGAATGAACTTTATTTCCTAAACCTTTAGTCGTAGACATATACACTTCCAATTACAAAAATGTTTCAAATACGGTTAAAATTGATCTTATAACAATTTTAAATCAAGTAACGTATTTTTCTTAAAGAAAAAGCTAAATCTAACCTTTCATACAGTCTCTCCATCCAACATTTTCCAGTTACTGAAAATATTTTCATACATTAATATGTAAAACTGATAAAAGGTCGATGCTTTTACGAACAAAATTGACCGAGATATTGCAGCTCAAATTTGTAGCATTTGTTTTTTGCTGAGAAAATGGGTGTTATACACATATTGAATGGCGAGTCGTGTCAATGTGGAAGCAAATACCCTATATAATGCATACTTATAGTCCCCCTTCTAAACAACTTATTATGTTTTAAAGGATTTTTTGGAACACCCTGACAAATCTTAAAGATAGGCCATTAAATGAAATGGTAAGCAAATATCATGAAATGTTTCATTTTTAACACTTTATAACATAGTTGAGAGAAAAGTGTTTATGACTTTGTTCATTCTGTCTATCTGTCTGTCTATCCGTTAGCACGATAACTGCCATAAAAATGACTATCAAAATGAAATTTTAGTATGTTGTTCAGACGGTCTGTGGGACCTATGGGAATATAAATGAATAATATCATCCAATTATAGCTCTGGATTGAACCCGGGTTGTAAAAATGAAATACATTGAACCCTGCGGGACCTAATTTTTCAAACATTTTTTAAGCGAATTTAAAATTTACAAATTGCTTCGAAAGTTTTAGGAAATATTCAAATTATCCCATAAAATATATAAAAAAATATTCAGCAAAATATATTCAGTAGTTTTTAAAATAAAAATTAAAATTATAATTACACCCTTTGTATGAAGAGATCACGTGACCCACTTCAAAATAAAATATGACATCCATCTTGTGTCAAAATCGTGATTTTTAACGTTCCTTTTAATTTATATTTAATGTTGTATCCGTCCTCAAACCGCTTTATTTTTGTTTAAATTCTGTGCATCTACAATCTGAAACAACGCAACTACAATATATTTGAGTTTAAATGATCATCAAACTTTGATTATTTTTACAACGAAGCCTAATTTTCCCTTATGGAGAATGCCAGATGTAAAATTAGTTATATAAGAGTTGCTGTATTTCTTAAATGCAAAATTATTTAGATCATGGAGTCTGCAATATAGCTGATATGAATGAAACACTCATTGATTTTACATAGAGATGTAGACGATTTTTTCGATGAAGTTTTAAGTATAGAGTTAAATTACTATTAACTCCATGGTTTTAAGTTTTTAAATAAAGTAAATTATTGTAGTATTGTGATGAATGAAAGGAATGGAAAAAGTTTATGAATGAAATGCTGTTTTTATAAAGAAGGCCAGACGATTTATATTTCGATGACGTCATTTGAATAAAGTTCATTTATTTTCGATGAAGTTTTCAAATATAATAAATTATTGCTGTATTATGATAATTTTAAAAATATTACCGAGGAATGTATCGCATTTTAGATATGTTTAAACCAGGCAATTTATATTTCAATGCCGTCATTTGTATAAAGTTCATTTTCTTCGATGAAGTTTTAAGTTTTCAAATATAATAAATTAATGTAGTATTGTGATAATTTTTAAAATATTACCGAGGAATGTATCGCATTTTAGAGATGTTTAAATAAAATTACATTGAAGTTGGAAAGTGTTTCATAATCAATGCTTTATGGATGATTGATCTTTCTTGTTTTTTCATACGACCCCTCCACACTAGCACGATATGATGAATTCGCAGACGTGAGATAGTGATTTAAGTCAAAAACTCCATTACTTCATATCTCGGTAAATATTTCTGATGATAGAATCACATTTCTTAAGTTTTACATGTTAATATATGACGAAATTTTTGGTAATCGGAAATTTCTGGATTGACGGACTGTATAAAATGTAAGATTTCATATTTTTTTTCAAGAAATTCGTTTCTCGATTTAAAATAGTTATACGATAAATTGATACATTATTTGAAGAATTTTTATAATTGAATGTATATCTACGACTCCGGAAAGTATATATGCACGGTTCAGAAAATAAAAGTAGTTCCAGGACTTTCCGGGATACCTTGTATAAATTTGCATATAAACGAGTGAGACTACTTACATTATGCTAGAAACGCTATTGTCAAGATATTTCTATTTTTTTAATTTTGGTAAATATTTTGCGAGTTTGTTAATGAGGTAACAGAAATTATAATTATAAAATATGCAGCGCATTTTAATAAATTTCAATTTGTTGGATTACTCGAAATTTCGATAATTGAAATATATATATATATATATATATATATATATATATATATATATATATATATATATATATAATTGAAGATTTTTATGATTACTTGTAATATATATACCCGAGAAATACCAATGAAAATTGCTTGTAAACTGAAGGTTTTTGCAAATCAGAAGCCTAGTGTAGCACGATGAGCTATGCAAGAAGTTTGGAAATTGAATAAATGGAATCTAGTAATTATAAAAGGAATAAAATGAATATGAAAAGCATTTCAGAAACCATGTACGTTATCAAGGGCCATACATGTTTCATTAATGCTGATTCTACTTTTCTGTTTACACAACTGTAAAATGTATTACAGAAATAATGTAAATGGCCCGACGTAGAGGAAAAGACAAAGTATGTGTATATATATATGTGTGTGTATGTGTATATATATATGTGTGTGTATATGTATATATATATGTATATGTATGTATGTATATATATATATATGTTTATATATATGTGTGTGTGTATATGTATATGTATATATATATATGTGTGTGTGTATATGTATATGTATATATATATATGTGTGTGTGTGTGTCTGTTTTATTTGTCTAATGCCGTTTTAATAAAGTCGTTTTCTATTAAAACTGCATTCTAAAAATATATTTGTTTAATTTCAGATGTAACTCTGAAAAACAAGGAACTGAGACCAGAGACTAAAAATTTAGCAAAAATTTATTAAAAACTCAGAATAAAATCATTACAGATGCATGGACTTAAATTGAAATCACAACAAACTTGAGTTATCAATTCACAACACTGCGTGACACAAACATCAACTCCTTGGGAGAAAAAATCAATTTTTCAATTTTCAATGTATATGTAATACTTGTTCAATCCACGATATAGTTATATTTGGTTTCATTTCTCAGAAGACTGTCAGGATGAAATAGATGTAATGGAGTGTGTTAATCCTGTCAATCACTTAAGCAAATTAATATAAATATCAAGTAGGCATTTTTTGTTTGTAAGGAAAGCCATGTGTTGATTACGTTATATTTTTATGTATAATTTTATAAACTTGCAATTTTTAGCGGTGAGTTTATATTGGGATTATTTGTTGCTTAACAAAAACATATAAACATTAAATTATGTTCATGATAAGGAAGGAAACCTTATTGCCGTGCTTAATGCATTATCATTGAGCTATAAAATTTATTGTGTCCCAAATACATCGGTGAAAATCCTGTTTGTTTGGTATAATACGATACGAAGAGTATTTAAGGTATGGAACATAGATAATTATATCGCAATAACCAGTTATTATCAGATATTTTCAACTGCCAATCAGCCAGTATTGGATGGAGCATTAGAAATTATTTTTTTATAGTTATTGTTAAAGAATAGGAGAAATGTGTATCTTTCTAATGGCTATGTGAAATTACTTGGAATGTCTTTGCAAATAGAAGTAAGTATAAATACAGGATGCTTAAGCACAGTGGACGCTTTGAAAACTGGTTTTGGACACATACTTTATATTTGAAAGTTTGTGAAAATAAAATGCGAAAATACTTCATATAATATATTCAAGTTAGTTGTCTTACATAATAAAGGAAGATGCGCGCGCGCGTGTGTGTATGGAAAAGTTTGGAAAACTAATCAGTAGGAACTCAAAACTTTACATACTCATAACTCTGAAACTCCTCATCCAAATGACTTGAAATTTGGTATTGGTGACTAAATATTGCTGTTTATTTGAAATATGATGCCGAATTTGAGTGTTACTATTGGAAATTTCAAAGTATGCATGTTTTAATACGGGAAAGGCCCCTTTATGCAAATTTTATGCACGAGAATTTGTAGAGGACGTTATTCCAAATCGATTGGTATCTTTAAATTTGCTCTATGATGAACGCGGCTCGTATGACAAGAGGTGTTTTTTTCTCCCTCTAGATTGTACATATACGAAGAGAATGTATTATAACATTTGGCATGTATACAGTTGAGTTCACATGTAACCAGTTCGCTTAAGGCAAAAAAAAAAAGGAGAAAAAGAAAGAAAGAAAAATCAATTATAACGATATTTATTAGAAGTCTCTTGAATTTGAGTGTTAATTGAACAGCAAAATATCTATGTAGCAAAATCCATTTTTGTTCCCCCATATTCATTATAAGAGAGCCCCAATATATATATATATATATATATATATATATATATATATATATATTGTAGAATGCTATATGTTATACCATATTATCTATCTATCTATATAAATAAAATTGAAAATCTGTCTGTCTGTCTGTCTGTCTGTCTGTCTGTTTGTCCCATCATCACGGGAGAACGGCTGAACCGAATTTGATGAAATTTTGTGGGTAGCCTATAAATATCCCCACTTAAAATTTAGTCCATGTTTTGAGTTTCTACAACCAGTGGTTCTCGAGATATTAGTAAAAAACGAAATTTTCGTTTGTCTCATCATCACGGGAAAACGGATGAACCGAATTTAATGAAATTTTGTGGATAGCCTTAAAATAGCCCCCCATAAATTTTGTCCAAGTTTCGAGTTTCTAAGACCAAGGGTTGTCGAGATATTAATGAAAAACGGAACTTTTTTTATAGGAGTTCTACTCTCCAACTCCGTGGTTTATCCAAACGGAAAGGATAAAAATCGTTTGTTTAAAACGCCAAAGGGAATTAAAACTTTATTTTTGAGTTTGATGCAGGATTTTTGCATTAAATAGTCACTATCTGAAAGCATGAATTGTATGAAACATGAATTTAAATGGTAAAATCTACCTCCATGTTTTATATTTCACAATCTTTTACTCAACGATTAGAAGTATAAAGAAATTAAAATGGTTATTTAATTTCGCATTTTATGAGGAAGATTCTATCTTATATCATGTTGTTCGACAAAGGAATGGAATTAAATGTGTTTGTTAATGATTATTATTATTTTTTCGATTTGAATAATAAATAAATGGATATTAAAATATATCTTATAAATGAACGGTTTGATTTTTTTTTAATTATATTAATTGCGAACTAGAGGTTTTAAGCTTATATATTGTGTTTAGCTAATAAACTTATATTCTGTTTACCCAATAAATTCATTTATCCAATGGTTTAAACAGAAAAAGAGTAGAATGGGTATATCTTCTAATAATATTTTAGTGTTTTCATTTAGTATATACAAACTGGATCACGATATTTTATTCAGATCTGCGAATTTAGAGCTACGAATTTGGCTGGATATCGCTAACTTGGTAACTTTTCTTAAGCTTTACCAAATTAGTGGAAATGTTTCCAAATTGATAAAAGTGACGCAAATCAATGAAATTAAATTTGTCTTGTTAAAAGAAAGTACTGAAATGGTGTTTCGTTAGCATTTGTCTGTCAGGCCAACCGCCCTACTTAGTAACCCATTTAGCGAATTTTTATAATGTCACCAAATTGATAAAAATATTTATAAATCCATAAAAATATTTTGAAATTGATAAATTGCCCTAAATAAACGAAATTGTGTTTTTTTTAGGGGATAATATTTTGATGATGGTTCGTCAATTTATCGCCAAGTGGGACTGTCAGTTCTACAGTTCCACTTGGCGATAAATTTGGCGATTTTTTAAAATGTCGCCAAACCTTCATTAGAGATATTCAGACGATATTGTGATCACCAATTTATTTGAAGCAAATCATAACATGTCGCTTAACAACGGATTTAAATTTAACGTGTTTATGAGGAAGAAGATTTTTATTAAATCTTTTCCGATTTTAATGATGAAGATATGTATATAAAATAAATTTCATTGCCATCGTATTTTGACTGAATAATACCAATTACGATCTTCATGTTTAAACATTATTATTATTGATGTTTTCGGGGATTATTGATTCAGAGATTATTGATATTTTCAATTTCTTATGGCATTGTTTTATTGCGGCAAAAATTGTTGAAACTCATATATTGTACGTTGTACGAGTAATCTTCTACAAATGCACGGGTATATCTTCTAATGTAAGAGAATAAAAGTAGTACATGTATATTGGCATATATTGGAATCAAGCCTTCCGGTATGAAGATCACGGGGATTATTGATATTTTTAATTTATTAAGTAATCTGTTATATATTGGCAAAAATTTTTCAAACTAAATATTATAATACGGGTAATCTTTTACTAACACTAGGACATATCTTCTAATCTATGACATTATAAGTAGTACGGGTTTATCTTTCCATATAATTTTAGCACTTTCATTTGGGCACATATTGGAATTAATTACTGCCTACTGGTTTAAAGATTACGGATTTATTGATATTTTCAATGCATACATGTAATGTCATAATACAGGTTATATCTTCTAATATTCGCGTATATAAGTAGTACGGGTCCCATACAATACGCTATTATTTTGCATATATTGATTCAATTCCATACTTTTTATGAATTTGCTTGCAAAAAAGGCCAGGATATTTTATTCTTCAGATCTACCCGTGAAGATAATTTTGTATAGTGAGAACAGAGATCCTGAGGTTTCTTTTTAGGAGCATTGTATTAAATATTTTAACAGAGTATTTTGATTAAGCATGTCATTTAGTATACTATAGGAATTTGCACATGATTGTGAATTTTAAGTTTATTTATATTATATACTCCGTACGAAGAACGGGTATGCTGCTAGTCATATATAAGTACAGGGTAATCAAATTTAAAGATTCCTAGCATAATTTGATGGGGGAACTCGTGAGTGAAATTCCCTCAAATTTCGTGGTTACATAAATCAGATAAAGATATTTTAGCAATGACTTTAGTTACAAAACGTCTGATGGGGAAATTTTGCGCTATGAAATATAGAAAATCCTATTAATATGAACCGTACGGTAAGTGTATGTGAATTGAATCAAAGCCAATGACAAACGAAGTTATTCGATTCACCACGTTATTTGAAGAAATGAGCTGAATAAACATTAATGAAAAACTAATTGATTCATTTCACAATCACATACCATCTAGTTCGTACTAATGTCATTTTCTTCCTTTTAACAGCACCACTTTCTTTTATCGCTTATTTTTTTTATCTATTTCTCATTTACAAACCGTCAACTGATATACCTTCAACTGATATAAAATTTGCAAGCACATAGAGATAAGTTTAGGTTAATGGAAAACATATATGCAGATTTCTGCTGTTTGGTTTACTACCCTTTACTTTGGACTTTCTACGAGTTGCGCTTAACTTTTTGGACACCAGTGTACATAAACTGCGTTGCATATAGCTGAATATTGCAGTGAGCATTTTTCCATTGCAAGGAATTATTTTCCATCAACATTAACTTTTATATAATTTAATATATTAAATCATACTCTTCATTATTGTATTACTGGTATTTAAGCTTGCCAAAAATAGGGAAACTAACACTCTTTAAAAATTAAGCTCCACCCGTTTCAAATAAGTTTTATTTTGTTTCACAATGTATGGTGCTTAGCGCCGAAAATAGTTGTCTTAATTGAAAATTTGGCCTGTTATGTTCTACTTCGTTTTCATGTTTCAGCACTTTATATGTGACAGAAGACTTTGTGAATATTCTGAAAGATTTTACCCAGCTACTAGGTAGTCCACTCCACCATAAAAATGAAACAAAATCCGGTTTCGTTAGGTTCGGTCCAGTGGTCGGTATAATTAATGCACAAAGCGATCAACTTTCAGCGCAAATCAATTTTCAGCCTTCCAAGAGATGTAAATTAAATGAACACATAATCTCTTTTTTAAATGAACACATAATCTCTGCCCCGAGGAAGGGATCAAAAATCGGACTGCGTTAGGGGTTCTGTCTAATGATCGATACCTTGGACGTGCAAAGATCCAGCCGTCTAGGTCACCAGGGGACTTATAAATGTTTTGAAAAGGCTTTTCGGAAAAAAAAAATCCCCGTCCCTGGGGAGTAAATCGAAAATTCGTCTACGTGAAGTTTTGTATGATGGTCTATACCTGCCATTTTCTTTACCTGTAGAGGGTAAATAAAAAATATGGCTTCATTAGGTTCTGTACCGTAGTTGATAATATACAGGGTGTCCCAAAAAGATTGAAACACGCTTTAATTCTTAACTTGTTGGAGATAAGTGAGCAATGTAAATTGCAAAAATGTTGAAAGTAAGATAGGAAATAAGACTAATGAAATAATAAGGAAATAAGGTTATTCATGTGCATAGCATAATTTTTTTTATCTGATAACCTATAAATTCTGAAAAGTTGATTAAGTATAATAGTACCATTGCTTATGTAACAGAAGAATTGACTATATATATACAGGGTGTCCCAAACAGATTGAAACGGGCTTTAATTCTTTACCTGGAGATAAGTGGGCAATATAAATTGCAAAAATGTTGAAAGTAAGGTAGAAAATAAGACTACGTTAATGAAATAGTCCTCCCATTAATATTCAAAAAGTTACACTTTTTATATTTTTATACGACCCCCTTAGACACATTTGGTCAATCAGAATTTTTTTTATTTTTAATGTAAAAAGATCATTAAAAAAAACGCATATCTGTACCTTTAAAATTGAGCGGGTTAAATTTAATTGAAATTTGAACATTGTGAATGGGGATCATATATCAAATTAGAAGTGTAAACTTGTGATATATCACAAAAAAGATAAAAGTGGATGATAATACCTAGGATACCCAACCGCGTAGTGAGTATCACTCCTTTACATGATCTCTGTCTGTGTAATGCTTTATTTAGATGCATTTGTAATAAAACACTTTGACACATATTAACGTATTTTTGATCTAAACAATTTCCATCGTCAATTTGTTTATGATCCCTATTTTCACTGATGAAACAGCCTTTCACATGGTACGGAAAAGTGGCATAAGTCAGATTTTTTCCTTTATCATAATTCAGTTGATTTTAAAGATACATATATACGGGTTTTTTTAATAATCTTTTTGCATTAAACATAAACACCAAATTTGTCTAAGGGGGACTATTTTATTAAAGTAGTCTTAATTCCTACCTTGCTTTCAACATTTTTGCAATTTACATTGTCCACTTATCTCCAACAGGTAAAGAATTAAAGCGCGTTTCAATCTTTTTGGGACACCCTGTATATACTTTCTAGGTCAAAGAACGATCTTCTGGAGGTTTTGGAAATACTTTTTAAAACAACCATTTTCTCCGCTCTGGAGAGGAGGGGGGGGGGGATAAAACAAAATTCCGGCTCTGTTAGATTCTGTACCGTAGTCGATGTTATAAGTGTGCAAAAATTCAGCCTTTTAGATTACCGGGGACTTCTGGAGTGTCTGGAAACACAAAAGCACGTTAGATATATATAGTAATAACATCCTGCATAATATTCAATAAGCATTATGGCCATCCCTAAACTCAACCCTATTAAAATTTCCTCTGATTCAATATAAAGCCTGGTTAAAAATATTCCTATGTCTAAGAATTTTTGTATGAGTAGTTTTGTATAAGTACATTAAACTAAGGAGTTAATCACAAACTCATTTTCTCTTTAAGTATTTTATTGAAGCATTTCAGTGGCCTCTACTTTGGCAGTTTCCTGAATTAAAGTTATTCTCCCTCTCAGTACGCACTATACTACTCTAAGTTAGGTACTTGTACCATAGGGTTTAAAACAAAATAAGTACTTTAAACCTAATTTTATAGTAATGTTTTTAGTGTATTGCAATCTACCTTCGGTATATTATATTATACTATTAGCAGCATACCCGTTCTTCGTATGGAGTATATAATATAAAGAATCTTAAAATTCACAATCATGTGCAAATTCATGTAGTATATTAAATGACATTGATAATCAAAATATTGTGTTAAAATATTTAATTTAATACTTCTAAAAAGAAGTTAAAGAATATCTGTTCACAATATGCAAAATTATCTTCACGGGCAGATCTGAAGAATAAAACTTCCTGGCCCCGTTTGTAAGCAATTTTACAAAAAATATGAAATAGAATCAATATACGCAAAATAAAAGTGTTAAAACTGTATGGGACCTGTACGTTATATAGTTATATATAGTTTTGATTACAGTAATTATATAGTTTTGATTATAATAATTACTCGACTAAAATTATAACTTCACCAAATGTAATAATAACAATTGCAAAACCTGCCTTTCTGCTTCTAACTCTCAAATCAAGAACCAAAATAGTCATTTGGCTTTTTGTAAAATTTTTAATTGCATTTATAAATTATCCTGTAACATTCGTAATTTATCTTATATACAACGAACTAGTAATCTAATTCATCTACGTATGAATGTTCACAGAGATCATGTCAAAAAAATAATCCTCAATAATAATTTTCTTTCTACCTCTAATAAAATTGAATATATACACTTGCTAAACACGGTTTTGAAAATATTACTAAATATATTTTGGATATAAAAACTAATCTAGCTGACAGGCTATTTTTTGAAAACTTCTATATTAAATCAAATTGTACTCGATTTCCATATGGATTAAATCAATTATATCTAAATGGTAATATTGTAAAATACAATTATGTAGATAATAAATACTCTATTTTTAATCATCTTTTTTTGAATCCCCATTTAAAAATAGAAACTCTGTTAAACACAAAAGATTTAAAGGTGGTAAAGGAATTTCCAAACATCATGATTATAAAGCTGAGATTAAATGTTTACATCATCAATTTAATAGCACTTATCAATGAAATTAATAAAGTCATGGATATTTGCGGTTAAGAAAATACATTTGAATAACGTTTATGCCATTTTTTTCAAATTAAATCTAACTAATGAACATTTTAATCATATTTTTTATGATTTGCTTATTACTAGATTAAAGTATTTAAAAAAAAATCCTGATCAATTTCAAAATAATAATCGTTCTCCTAATTCTTATTGTATAATCTCTTTTAAACATCCTATTTATAATGATATAGATTACAATTCTAATTTAGATAATGAATGTATCTGCGAAGATGACAATTATGCTAACTATATTAATCCACACTTGTCATATTGTTACAAGGGACTTAACTATAGTTAAAGATGATTCTTTAAGACCTGTATATATAATGTCTTTTGGTACAAAATTCAGGTTAAAATCTCGTAACAACACTTATAATGTTTTAAAGTCTATTAATCTTGACCTTGATAAATATATTTATCAATTAGCTTGTAAATATCCTCTGCCATTAGAGACATTTAACATGTGGAAATTTACTTTATTAAATTTTATTAAAAATAATATTAGTAGTACTAATTTTTCTAGATCTATATATATATACGTAGTATTGATAATTTAAAACACTCTATTATTGATTTACAAAAATCGTTTGTTATTACTTATATTTGTAAAAGATTCTATATACAATTTCTGTTAGATTATTTGCAGAATAATAGTCTATTTAAACTTGATTCACCCTCCATAAATAGTATCAAACTGAAAATTATCAATATGTATAGTGATTTAAATATTAATTATACATTTTTGAAATTTTCATATATTGTGCTTATTCCAAAATTTCATGAAAATGCTATTTAATTTATAACTATGACTAGTGGTCATAATTCTTACTCTACCACTGCGAGTAAATTACTACTAAATTATTGAAATGTACTAAATGATAGTTTACATTACTCAAATAATAACTACATTATTCTAAATAATAGTAAATAATTAAAGAATAAATTAACATCACTTGATAAACTAATTGGATTTCAAACTTTTGATTTTAAAGATCTTTTTAATCTAATTAAGATCTCAGATCTTTGTGTAGTAATTTTAGCTCTATATAATGCTTATACTACTAATCATACTACTAATACTATATTTACCAAATTTCCGAAACTTCTTCACTTTATACTTTTCAATAATTATATATTTCAAGGCAATAAATTATACTTACAAGTCTCAGGGGTTCCACAAGGTGGCTGTAGTAGCAGTATATTAGCTAATTTATACCTTTATCATTATGAAAAATATTTTACTTCCACAGATTATAAAATTTATGTTTGGATCTAATAGGATAGTTACTAATTTATATGATAAGAAAGACTATTTTAACTTTAACATTAATAAATTATTACCTTTTAATTCCTGTAACTCGATTCAATTGTTTAGAAATATCAGCTTTTTAGAGTTTATAGATTATCTGATAAAAAAATTCATGCTATGCATATTGTTAAACTTAAAAATACTAGCAAATTATATAAATATCCAGATTATTTAGTACATAGTATAGTTAAAAAGTTTATAATGGTAGATTATACTTAAATCCTCTCCTTAGTATCTTATTTTAGCCTGACATCCACTTTCTCTTGAATAAGCATTACCATGTATTTACATGTTCTTGCTGTTGAATATCACTTTTTATCGTCTTTTCGCATTACTTTTATTTCTTTCTCACGATTGACAACAGCAGTTCTCAACATTTTATTTTTTGAGATTGGCAACATTGGTCGCTTTATTCACGGCTCCAATGAATCAGACGTATGCAGTGTTTTTCAGGTATTCTTGCTTCCTATTATTTTTCAATCTTTATGCTTGTTATCCAGGTTACCTAAGTTTATAAATATAATCTATCACTGATATCAGAAACATGCATTCTGTGCTAATTTTTATGAAATACCTGGACTTGATAAAGAGTTTTATCGAAATGAACAATTCATTATTAGGCCTAGGACTTGTCCACGTGTAAAGCTTTCATGTTTGGATTTTACTTGATATTATTTATCGATTCCTTTCCATTGATGTTTTTGTTTGTCTTCAGCTTGATGATTAGAGGTTTGCATTTATATTTTCCATTTGATTGATGATTCTCTGTTTGATACTTTTATTTGTAAGGCATTTTGTAATGTTGAGGTTTTTTAAGTTGAAAATTCTTTCTATTCTTTCATAGGATTTTTAAACTTTTATTATTATATATATATATATATATATATCCTTAAACTTTTATTATTATATATATATATATATATATATATATATATCCTTTATTATTATATATATATATATATATCCTTAATATATATATCCTTTGTCATAGATATAGATTTCTATCCGGATAATTTGTAACTAATTCCTAATGAAGCCACTATTAGTAATACATTAGTGTTTTGGATTTAAATCTTATTATTGAACTTACTAATAGGACAGTTATCTATTTATATGATAAAAAAGACTATTTTAACTTTAACATTAATAAATTATTACCTTTTACTATTTTTTTTTTTTTTTTTTTTTTGAGCATGGATTTAAAAAAAGAAAAAAATATTGTCTGAATAATGCTATCCTATGGAAGGCTTGGCGACATTTTCGTCAATTTAGCGACATTTAAAAAATCGCCAAATTAGTTGCCAAGTGGGACTGTAGAACTGATAGTCCCACTTAGCGACAAATTGACGAAACATCATCACGATACTATCCAATAACAAAACACAATTAATTTCATTTATTTAGCGCAATTTTATCAATTTCAAGATATTTTTATGGATTTACAAATATTTTTATCAATTTGGTGACATTTTTAAAATTCGCTAAATGTGTTACTAAGTAGTATGGTTGGACTGACAGACAAATTCTAATGAAACATCATTTCAGTACTTTCTTCTAACAAAGCATTTTCGTCAATTTGTAAAAAAAAAAAAAAAAAAAAAAGCCAAGTTAGCGATATCCCGCCAAATTCGTAGCTCTGAATTTTCAGATCTGAATGAAACATCCAGATCCAGTTTGTATATACTAAATGAAAACACTAAAATTGTATTTGTAGTTATACCCATTCTGCTCTTTTTCAGTTTCAACAAACGGCTAATTGAATTTATTGGCTAAACACAATATATGAGTTTATTAGTTAAACACAATATTTCAGCTTGGCCAAACTAACCAACACTCTTTGCTAAAATAAATGAAAGTGATGTACGCAGTCCGAAATTAATATAATTAAAAGAAAAATCAAACAGTTCATTTATAATATAGTATATATTTATATCCATTTATTTATTATTCAAATCGAAAAAATAATAATAAACATCAACAACCATATTTAATTTAACTGCGTTGCCAAGCAACATGATATATCCTCATAAAAATCTAAAAATTAATTAACCATTTTGATTTTTAATAATTTTATCGTTGAGTAAAAGCTTGCGAAAAATAAACCATGCTGATAGGTTTTCCATTTAAATTCATGTTTTCAAACAATTCTTGATTCCAGAAAGTGACTATTTAACGCAAAAATCTGTCACCAAACTCAGAGATAAAATTTTAATCCATTTTCACGTTTTAAACAAACGGTTTTCAACCTTTTCGTTTGGAAGATAACTCTTTGGAAAGAGTTTCGTTTCCAATTAATATCCCGACAACGCCTGATCTTAGAAACTCGAAACTTGGACTAAATTTAAGCGTGGCTATTTCAAGGCAACCCACAAAATGTCATTAAATTCGTTTCAGCCGTTCTTCCGTGATAATGAGACAAACGACAGTGGTTTTTCACTAATATCTTTAGAACCACTGGACGTAGACACTCGAAACAAAAACTAACTTTTAAGTGAGACTATTTCAAGGCTACCCACAAATTTCATCAAATTCGGTTCAGCCGTTCTCCCCTGATGACAGGGACAGACAGACAGATTTTTAATTTTATTTATATAGATTATTATTCTTGCATAGTAAGTAATTTGGTAAATATGCAGTGTTTTATTTTCCCTAGTTATAATTTGTTCGGTAAGTGTTTAAATTTGGTTTTATACCTAGCTATATTATATTTTAAGTAATGGTTATATGAGTTACATTGTATCCCTAATCTATCACTGGAATTCCATATAATATTTTTATTATATATATATATATATATATATATATATATATATATATATATATATATAATAGTTTGAAAGTCCAATGACAGAAAAGCTAGAAGCTGCAACTCGAAAAACCTAACTTTCTAACAAACCCACAAAATAAAAGTATAAAACAGCAAATCTTCAATCAAATGGAAAAAAATACAAATTTCTAGTCATCAAGTTAAAGAAAATCAACAAATTTCAATGATATGGAAACGATAATAGTAAAACATAAAAAATCCAAGCATTAATGCTATACACGTGGACAAGGGCTAGGTCTAAAAAATGAAAATGTTCACTTTGCCAAAACTCTTCATCGAGTCCAAGTATTTTGTCCAAGCAAACACAAAATATGCATGTTTCTGAAGAAATAGATAGAAACTATTTCTACTTGGACAACATACATAAAGAAAGAAAAATAAAAGGAAACAAGAATACCTGGAAAAAACACTGCATATGCCTGAACCAGTTGAACCCTGGAACCCAGAATGAAGAGACCAGTCTTGCCATTCGCAAAGGAAAAAGAAATGATCAACTGTTGCCATTCGTAAGGAATAAAAAACAATAATGCGAAAAGGCAAGAAAAAGTAATAATATACAATAAGAGCTACAAAAAAGTGGGCAATATAAAAGTAAGGCTTACGTTTAAGTGGATGCAAAAAATAAAAGTATTATTAATGCAAGAGAAAGGTGATGTTTGGCTAATATAAGATACTAATATACTATGAATAGAATTCATGAAAATCCAGCTAATCTAAACTTTTTAACTATACCATTTACTAAATAAGGGGGATATTTATATAAATTGCTGGTAATTTTTAGATTATTTATATGCATAGCATGAACTTTTTTTCAGATAATCTATAAATTCTAAAAAGCTGATTAAGTATAATATTTCTAAACAATTGAATCGAGTTTCAGGAATTAAGTGGTAAGAGTTTATTAATGTTAAAATTAAAAGCATTTTTTTTCATTTAAATTAAAAACAATTTTATTAGAAGGTTCAATAAAAATATTTAAATCCAAAAAATTAATATTATTACTAACAGTAGCTTCATTAGGGATTAATTTCAAATTGTCTGAATGGAAATCTATATCTATGAGATAATTTCCAGTATATACTAAGCAAATCAGATCATCAACATATCTGCAAAATGTATAATCTATTGAAGTAAAAGACTGTTCATAATGATAAAGGTATAAATTAGCTAACATACTGCTACTGCAGCCACACTGTGGTACTCTTGATACTTGTAAGTATAATTTATTTCCTTGGAAAATATAATTATTGAAATTAACAAAGTGAAGAAGTTTAGGAAAATTTATAAAATTTGTTTGAGTTGATAGATTATTAACATAAGCATTATATAGAGCTAAAATTATATCATATAGATCTGAGATCTTAATATTATTAAAAAAATCTTTAAAATCAAAGTTGGAAATCCTATTAGTTTTCTAAGAGATGTTAATTTATTTTTTAATTCTTTACTATCTATATATATATATATATATATATATATATATATATATATATATATACTATAGCTTACTAAAATATGAAGGATACTATGCAAATATGATTAAATAAAGAATTTAAAGATATTAAGTAAATGGATTGAAAATGCAAAATACATTTAATTTATTGCGCAAATGCAGCTCATAAATAAAATGATTTCAATAATAATAGAAATTTGAAAATCCAATGAACGAAAAGTAAGAAGATGTAACACGATAAACCTAACTTTTTAAAAAACCCACAGAATAAAATATAATACAGCAAATCATCAATCAAATGGATAAAAAATACAAAACACAAGCTATCAAGTTACAGAAAATCAACAAAATTAAAAGGTATGGAAACAAAAAAGTAAAACTTAAACTAAATTTAACTATCTAACTGGCTTACAAAACAAAAGTAAAAATCAACTAGTCCTCAAGCAAATGGAAAAAAATAAATAAAATAAATATCGAATCAACAAGTCAATGAAAAATATATAATACAGTAAATGGTTTCTTATTTTTCTTTACGAATGGCAACACTGGTCTCTTCTATCAGTGTTCCCTGTATCGACTCGATTGTACATATGCTGTGCTTTTTCCAGGTATTCATTTTTTCTTTTTTATTCCTTCTTTATGTATGTCGCCCAAGTAGAAATAGTTTATAGATATAATCTATCTATTTCTTCAGAAACATACATTTTTGTGTTTGCTTCTACAAAAAACTTGGACATGATTAGATTTTTGTAGAGGTTAACAATTCATGATTTAGGCTTAGAGCCTCGTCCACGTGTATGGCGTTTGTGCTTGATTTCGTTTGTTATACTTATTTCGATTCCATACCTTTGTATTATATATTTTTCATTGACTTGTTGATTCGATATTTATTTTATTTATTTTTTTCCATTTGCTTGAGGATTAGTTGATTTTTACTTTTGTTTTGTAAGCCAGTTAGATAGTTAAATTTAGTTTAAATTTTTCTTTTTTTGTTTCCATACCTTTTAATTTTGTTGATTTTCTGTAACTTGATAGCTTGTGTTTTGTATTTTTTATCCATTTGATTGATGATTTGCTGTATTATATTTTATTCTGTGGTTTTTTAAAAAGTTAGGTTTATCGTGTTACATCTTCTTACTTTTCGTTCATTGGATTTTCAAACTTCTATTATTATTATTATTATTATTATTATATATATATATATATATATATATATATATATATATATATATATATAAACAATTTACTCAATCAAAAAACATCTCTTTTCCAAAATTCAAAACATTATTAAAATCCATTCTATTCAAACAGTATCTATCTCAAGGAAATTTCATATACAAATTAAATAAGGGAATACCATAGGGAGGAATCTCATCCACAATACTGGCCAACCTTTATCTACATTTTTACGAAATTCAGTACACTTTCAACAGTCATATCATGTACAGATTTATTGATGATCTAGTTATTATTGGAATTACTAATGAAGCACCTATATTAAACTTTAATTTTCATCCACCTAATCTACAACTAATTGAAAATGTATATACATCAAACTGGACCAATTATCTAGGCGTTAGTTTAAAAATTCAAAATGCAGGCACATTAAAATTTAAAATATACGACAAAACAGAAACTTATAACTTCAAAGTAAATAAACTTCAACATTATTCATCCAATCTATCAAAATCAGTATATAAAAATATTATTAATAACCAGTTATTAAGAATAAAAATGTTAAGTACACCATGTTACTACAAAGAATATCTTTTTAAATTCATAACCTCCACTATCCAAAATACCTACCCGCCAAACCATATTTTTTCATTTACTAAAACACATTTTAATTTTAAATTCAACACCTTGCTACAACTACAGCAACATATTGACAGATCATTCTTAAACAATTTTAAATAATTTTTCATCTCCATATTTCACTTCCAACAGTTGAAATCTTAGTACATAGAGAATTAACTGTAACCTGTTTTGAGTTAAAATGCTTAGTCAGTATCACGTAATCTACACTGTTAAGCAGCACAAGGGGTAAATGCATTTATATTATTATATTCTTATACCTTTTCATTGCATTATATTCTCCTATAAATACTTAGCCACACGCTGGTATATTTGATTATATTTGGTTTTTATATTTGATTTCTTATATATCTGATCCAATTTATATTTTCTTCTACGTCGAGCTATGTGCATTATTTATGTAATACATTTACAGTAATGCACACAGAAACGCAGAATCCGCATTAACGAAACATGTATGGCTCTTGATCACGTACGTGGTTTCGGAAATGCTTTTCACTTTATTCAATTAATTTAATTTAAAAAAAAAAAAAATCTGGAGGAGTTAGAAAAGGCCTAGCTCATCTTGCAAAACAATGTTTGTGCTTTGCAACTTTTCATCTTAAACATATTTATTACATTTATACCATGTATGCTTATGCAGGGAACAAGGGGATTAGTACCTTAAGTACCTGCATTATATATATGATTTATATAAAAATACTTTCATCTTAATGTGTAGTTACAAAAAATTTTTTTACCCGTCTTTACCACATGTAATTCTTATTCCATTTCTTAACTTATATATGAAACAGGGAAAAAGGGGTATTTTATACCAATTTAGTACCTGTTTTATTTATAATGTTTATTTATCATGTTTTTTTTTTAAATATTCCACTGCTTGTCGTAGAGTCTTTTTGATGTCACATTTACATTTCAGTCCATTTTCCTTTCACTTTTGCTATACAGAACATTTTCTATTAATGATCTATCTCAGGTATATATAATACAAGTAAAATAAAAATTCTTCAATTATATATATATATATATATATATATGTATATATATATATATATATATATATATATATTAGTAAAATGTAATGTTAAAAATAATCAATTCAAGTAATCGTGAAATATTAACATCACCATTGAAGCAAAACCATGGCCATAATGCTGATAATATAAAAGACAAAACCGGCCCAAATTCGAAGATTAACCAGAATTAAATTCATCTTCAGGTCTGAGTATTTAATTCTAATTAACCCAAACAAATGTATGTTTCAGATTGGGCAATTGTACATTACTATAAACGCCTAACTCAGACTACAGGCACGTAAAGATGAAAAATTGAAGATAAGAAGAATTAGGAAATCTAGTATTACCATCAGGCAGGAACCCTTCTTCTTTCACCACGTATAAGTGAGATCAACCGCAATAGGATGAAAAATATCGAGAATCACCGGAATGAACATGACAATACAACCTAGGAGGCGGAACAAACGTTCACAGCGATCCTCCCAGACCCGTCCAATGAGTCAGTCCAGTGAGTCAGAGCCGGAGACAGGGCAATTACCCGTTTAAGTAAAAGAGAATATGAACATGAAACATAGAAGAAGATTCTTACTAAACAAATGATTCATAGAAGAAATGGATAAACGAGAATGCAACTATCACCATTAGAAGGGCGCTCAAATCGTCGTATCAAACTGGCTAAAGTTACAATTTTTTAGAGAAAATAAAATTCAAAACATTAATATTAATGTATCTTATTTACCGGTTCTTTATTTTTCTAATTTTTCAAGTTTATTTTATTATTATTCATTTTTATTTAATTTTATAATTAATAAATAATTATAATTTTTGTGTGTGTGTGTGTGTGTATGTCTCCATATTATTAGCCACTATAATTGGGAAAGTTGTCTTGGGTGTTATCGAGTGGAAGTTGATACACTGAGTTGAAAATTTTAATAACGAATTTGGGAGGATATGCATTATTAGTCGCTGTACTCAATAATTCCATAAAATCTGCTAATTTATAATTTTCAACACAAATTTTATTGATTCTAAGGACGTGGTTTATTATAATATTTCTAAAAACTGATATATGCAACCAAGAGTCAAAGTGTTGAATTTTAGATGTATTAAATTTAAAATCTTGTCTTTTATCATATAAGTTTATAGCCAGATAACAATTTTGTAAAAAAAGAAAAAAAAATTATAATTATTTATTAATTATATAATTAAATAAAAATGAACAATAATAAAATAAACTAAAAAAATAGAAAAATAAAAAGTCGGAAAATAAGATACGTTAATATTAATGTTTGAAATTTTATTTTCGCTAAACAATTGAAACTTTAGGCAGTTTGATACTACGATTTGAGCGCCCTTCTAACGGTGTATAGTGGCATTCTCGTTTATCCATTTCTTCTATGAATCACTTGTTCAGTAAAAATTTTCTTCTATGTTTCATGTTCATATTCTGTTTTACTTATATGGGTAAATGTCCAATCTCCGGCTCTAACTCATTGGAAGGATCTGGGAGGGTCGCTGTGAACGTTTCTTCTGCCTCCTAAGTTGTATTTTGTCATGTTCATTCCGGTGCTTCTCGATATTTTTCATACTGTTGCGGTTGATTGCACTTACACGTGGTGAGAGGAAGTATTCCTGCCTCATGGTAATACTAGATTTCCTAATTTTTCTTATCTTCAATTATTCATATTTTGGTGCCTGTAGTCTGAATTTGGGCATTTATAGTAATATACTATTGTCAAATCTGAAACAGACATTTGTTTGGGTTAATTAGAATTAAATATTCAGACCTGAAAATGAATTTAATTCTGGTTAATCTTCGAATTTGGGCCGGTTCTGTTATTTTCTATTACCGGCATTATGGCCGTGGTTTTGCTTCTATGGTGAAGCTAATATTTCACGATTACTTAAATTGATTATTTTTATTACTGCATTTTTCTAATATTTATCCATGTACTTGTCTGCTGCATTATGCTGGCATTGTATATTGGTTATTTTGTTTTCTGTCAAGTTGTTTACGAATGTTCCGTTGTAACATACTATTTTAATTAATATATATATATATATAAATAATATATTATTTATACATTATTTATATATATATATATATACATTATATATACATATAATAAAATAATAATACGAAAGTCCAATGATAGAACAGAGAGAAGTTGTAACACAAATGAGCCTAATTTTAAATATGCATAGAAATTAAAAAGAAAAAGAAGTAATAAATAGAGAATCATAAAAAATTTGGAAAATAAAATTAATATTTCGAGTCATCAAGCTAAAGGTAATCAACAAAATTCAATGGTGTGGATTCGAAAATAGAAAACAAAAAGTATCCAAGAATTAAAGCTATACACGTAGATAAGCATTAGGCCTAAAAAATTGTTCATTTCGAAAAAACTCTTTGTCAAGTCCAAGTATTTAATCAAAATGAACACAAAATATGTTTTTTTCGGAATTGTTAGATATATTATATCTATAAACTAACAATACTTGGACTAAACGCATAAAGATTGAAAAATTAAATAGGAAACAAGAATAACTGAAATACACTGCAAAAGTCCAATCCATTCGTGCAATAAATGAAGAGATAAAAGCTGCCAATCGCAAAAGATAAGAGATCTACTGTTGCCAATCGTGAGATATAAATAACAGTATTGCAATAAGGCAATAAAATGTGATATATTCTACAGTAAAAGCTACAAAATAAAGGAGCGTACAACATAATTGAAAATTGAGGATAAAATATAAGGGGATGTAAATACATTGTAATGTTTATTCAAGAGAATGTTGATGTTTGGCTAATATTAGTTACTAAAGAGAGAAATTTAAGAATATTCAGCTAATCCAAATTTTTTTAACTATACCATTTACTAAATATGCTGGATATTTATATAATTTACTGGTAATTTTTAGGTCATTCATGTGCATAGCATGAAATTTTTTATCTCATAACCTATAAATTCTAAAATGTTGATTAAGTATAATAGTACCGTATATACATATATATACAAGGTGTCCCAAAAAGATTGAAACACTGTAATTCTTTACCCGTTGGAGATAAGTGGGCAATGTAAATTGCATAAATGTTGAAAGTAAGGTAGAAAATAGACTACGTTGATGAAATAGTCCTCCCATTAATTTTCAAAAAGTTACACCTTTAAATTTTTATACGACCCCTTAGACAAATTTGGTCAATCAGAAATTTTTAATGCAACGAGATCATTAAAAAACCCGCATATCTGTATCTTTAAAATTGAGCTAGTTATATTTAATTGAAAACTGAATATTGAGAATGGGAACCATATATCAAATTAGAAATATAAATTTGTGACATATCACAAAAAATATAAAACTGGATGATAATACATAGAATACCCAACATCGTAGTGAGTACCACTGGTTTATATGATCTCTGTCTGTGTAATGCTTTATTTAGATGCATTTGTGATAAAAAAATTTGACCCATATTAACTTAATTTTGATCTAAACAATTTCATTGGTAATTTGTTTATGATCCCTATTTCCACTGATGAAACAACCTTTCACATGGTACGGAAAAGTGGCATAAGTCAGATTATTTCCTTTATCATAATTCAGTTGATTTTAAAGATACAGATATGCGGTTTTTTTAATGATCTTGTTGCATTAAAAATAAAAAAATTCTGATTGACCAAATTTGTCTAAGGGGTGGTAAAAAATTTAAAAAGTGTAACTTTCTGAAAATTAAGGGGAGGAATATTTCATTAACGTAGTCTTATTTCCTGCCTTACTTTCAACATTTTTGCAATTTACATTGCCCACTTTCCCCAACAGGTGAAGAATTAAAGCGCTTTTCAATCTTTTTGGGACACCCTGTATAAATATATATATATATATATATATATATATATATATATATATATATATATATATATATATATATATATATATATATATCTGTATAGTGATTTAAATATTAATTATAAATTTCTTAAATTTCCATATGTTGAGCTAATCCCGAAATTTCATAAAAATCCTATTAAATTTAGAACAGTAACTAGTGGTCATAATACTTACTCCACTATTGCGAGTAAATTACTTCTAAATTATTTAAATGCAATAAATGATAGTTTACGTTTTTCTAGCAATAACTACCTTATTCTAAATAATAGTAAAGAATTAAAGAATAAATTAACATCATTTGGTAAACTAACTGGATTTCAAACTTTTGATTTTAAAGATCTTCTTAATAATATTAAGATCTCTGATCTTTATGTAGTAATTTTAGCTCTATATAATGCTTATATTACTTGTCATACTACTCATACTATATGTACTAAATTTCCTAAACTTCTTCACTTTGTTCTTTTCAATAATTATATATTTCAAGGTAATAAATTATACTTACAAGTCTCAGGGTTCCACAAGGTGGCTGTAGTAGCAGTATGTTAGTTAATTTATACCTTTATCATCATGAAAAATCTTTTATTTCAACAGATTATAAAATTTACAGATATGTTGATGATCTGATTTGGTTGGTCTTTACAGACAACTGTGTCATAGATATAGATTTCTATCCGAATAATTTGGAACTAATTTCTAATGAAGTCATTATTAGTAATAACATTAATTTTTTGGACTTAAATTTTTTTTAATACTTGGACTTGATAAAGAGTTTTATCAAAATGAACAATTCATTATTAGGCCTAGGGCTTGTCCACGTGTAAAGCTTTTATGCTTGGATTTTATTTTATTTTATTTTATCGATTCCTTTCCATTGATGTTTTTTGTTTGTCTTCAGCTTGATGACTAGAGGTTTGCATTTTATTTTCCACTTGATTGATGATTCTCTCTTTAATACTTTTATTTGTAAAGCATTTTTTAATGGGGTTATTTGGGTTGAAACTTCCCTCTACTTTTCAAACTTTTATTATTAAAACCTTAATTATTAAACTTTTCAAACTTTTGTTATTATTGAAATCATTTTACTTATATGCTGCATTTGCGCAATGAAATAAATGTATTTTGTTTCCTCATTCTTTTTTACTTAATATCTTTAGTATTCTTAACTATTCATGTTTGCAAAGTATCCTTAATTGTTTTTGTATGCTTCAGTATTTATGACACATTTATTTGCAATCTATTCAAATTTATGCTGCATTTGCGCTAAATTTAGTATTACAATTTGGTGTTAAATTTTTAATTCTACTTTCGTCCTATATTAATAGAAGAATTCTGATGCTCGCACTCTCCTTCATTTTTTTAGGTTATTTTTATAGTCTTTAGTAATATTTTTATTGTTGTATTATCTGTATTATAAATTTACCTCCTCCTTACTCGTTATTAGTTTAGTTAAATTATTATGTTATAATAAGTAGATTGCTATTATTCTTATTTAACCTATTAACATACTACTCTTAATTGTAATAAGTTTAGCTCCGCCATCTATCGTTATTCCTTCTTACTTTTTATTAAGTTTAGTTTTTTCGTTTGGGTGATTAAACATTTCTGTTTAGTATATTGTATTGGTGAATTATTGAAGCTCTATAAACTGAATTTTTCAGTACAATCTTCTTATTTTATTTTAATACTTCTTTTTATACTTATTTGGAATGGATTCTAAGTGAATCCAATTTTTACACTATATGTAAGTGTTTTACGTAATCAAGTTTAGAATTGATAATAACTATAAAGTTAAATCTCTTCTTTATATTTAGTAATTTCCTCCTTATTCACATAAGGATTAGGTTTTACATGGACTTAGTTGTTTATACTTAATTATCTATAAGCAATTATTTTATTTCTTTTATATTATGTTCTCTATGTTATATTGTCATACTAATAATTATTCTTATACTATTATGAATTACACAATTTATATGATTTAGTGACTGGTAAATATATTTATACTTATTATTATATAATTTGATAGATATTGCCCGGTATTTTCGATTCCTGTTGGAAAATGTCTAGACCGATATCAATTTACCAATATTGTACTATGGAAAATTTTGAATATAATAATTACCCTATTAAAAAATTTAATTTAAAAAAATGTAAGAATAAAAATTGCGAAACATGCCCTTCTGCTTCTAATACTCAAATCACAAACCAAAATAGCCATTTGCCCTTCTGTAAAATTTTTAATTGCATTTATCATCTTTCGTGTAACATTTGTAATATATCTTATATAGGACAAACTAGCAATCCCATTCATTTACGAATAAATGTTCACAGAGATCACGTTAAAAAAATATATATCCTCAATAATAATTTTTTTCTTCCATCTAATAAAATAGAATATAAACATTTTGCTAAACATGGTTTTGAAAATATTATATTACTATACATATTTTGGATAGAATATTTTGCGAAATGATAGAATACTTTTCAGCTGATAGAATATTTTTCAAAAACTTTTATATTAAATCAAATTCTACTTTTTTTCCATATGGATTAAATCAATTATATCTAAATGGTAATATTGTGAAAAATAACTTTGTAGATAATCAATATTCTATTTTAATTACCTATTTTTTAAACTCCAATTAAATAATATAAACTCAGCTAATCCAAAAGATTTAAACGAGGCCAAGGAAGCTCCATACTTCATGATTATAAAGTTGAGATTAAACGTTTACATCATCAATTTAACAGCACTTATCAATGGAAATTAATAAAATCTTGGGTATTTGCGGTTAAGAAAAACCATTTAAATAATGTTTATGCTATTTTCCTCAAATTACATCTAACTAATGAACATTTTAATCATATTTTCTATGATTTGCTCATTACTAGATCAAAGTATTTAAAAATAAAACTTAGTCAATTTCATTGTGATATCTTTTAAACATCCAATTCATAATTCTACAAATTCTGGGTCTATTTTTAACAAATTCAAACACTTATTGCCAACTAGCCGCCTTCGGCGACCAGCCTGTTCGCTACCCTTGAAAATTCCGACCGTGGCAAACTCGCAAGCGTGACCTACCAGAAAGGTGTAAGGTAACGCTTTGGACGGCCAAGAAGTGCCACCCAATTTAGACTGGAACCCATTGGGGGAGGCATCCACAGGGACAGTACCCTCCTTCCCCTACCACCAACCTCTCGGAAGGACTTTCCGACCCACATGTTTAACGTCATCGTACTCCGTGAACATTGCGGCAATTTTGGGAATCGAACCCGGGCCTACTAAGTGCAAATCCCGCGCGCTAACCACTGCGGTACTTCGCCCTCCGCGACATTCTCCATAACTTTCTTTTTTTTCACCAAATTTAGACTGGAACCCAATGGGAGAGACATCCACAGGGACCGTACCCTCCTTCCCTTACCACCAACCTCTCGGAAAGACTAACAGACCCACATGTTTAACGTCATCGTACTCCGCGTGAGCACGGCGGCAATTTTGGGAATCGAACCCGGGCCTACCGAGTGCAATTCCCGCGCGCTAACCACTGGGCTACTTTTCCCTCCGCTACAATCTCCATAACTTTCTTTTTATTCACTCAATTTAGACCGGAACCCAGTGGGGGAGGCATCCACAGGGACCGTACCCTCCTTCTCCTACCACCAACCTCTCGGAAGGACTTACCGATCCACATGTTTAACGTGAAATACATCGCCACAATTAAGTTTTTACAATACAACAATACATTACGCCACAGTAATACATCGCAATCAATACATCGCCACAATTCAATCCACCATAATTCAATCATTTAAATTTTATAATGACCATATGCTAAGCTCTTAATTCTATCATTTAAAATGTCACTCTAACCCGATGCAACGGAGTGACGTCCCCCCCCCCCCCATCCATTTCTGAGCGGGGCTGTCGGGGAAGAATGGGATCCTCGCCGAGAAGTCGAGAATTGTCCGAGAAATATAAAATCAATCGTCTTTAATATTGAGATCCTGCGGGCAATTTTCATTATTTCTTAACCAGATTGGACTTGTAAGAATGCCAGATATTTCAGCTTTCTAAAAATGTAAATTATTAGTCGAAATTATAAGTACTTTTTACTACGCGAGAATTTAAAACCAAAAATCGTTTTTTTTGAGCCGAAAGTGACTTTTGTTTTAAAACCTTTAAAAAGGATTAGAAATCCAAATTGAGATTTGAAATTGATATATTTTACTCGCAATTGTCTGCTCTTTCCGGTGGTGTGATTTGTTTTTCCTACGACGTCTGGATAGTGGAGAAAAAAAGGGCAAAAATATCAAAAAACGGCCGAAATCGCATAAAACATTAAATAACTAAAAAAAGAATTAAAATTTTAAAAATCGGTTTTCACGTGTCCCCTTCCCGCCCCCCCCCCCGGGTCTCCGATTGCCAAATTTCGTAGCTCACCGACGCGCGGTCGCTGAAACTATAGTGTATAGGACAGACAGACACACAGACAGACAGACACACAGACATTGCCTTTTATTATATAGATTGAGGATTTGAATGTTACTGAGACTTTTAAATACAACAAGCCAATTGGTAGAACTATTTTTAATTACAATGAAATTTCACAATCTCTCTCTTTTGATAAACATTCCATGTCTAATGTAGAAAATGATTGAATTTGCAAGGTAGACGAATATGCTGACTATATAAATCCACACTTGGGCCATATCGTTACAGGAGACTTATAGCAATAGTTAAAGACGAAACGTTAAGAACTATTATGTCATTTGGTACGAAATTCAGGTTACCATCCTGTTATAACTCTTTCAAAGTTTTAAAGTCAATCAATCTTGATCTTGAAAAATATATTTATAAATTAGCTTCTAAATACGCCCTGCCTTTAGAGGCACTTAATATGTGGAAATTCACTTTATTAAAATTTATTAAAAATACTATTTGTAGTATTAAATTGTCTAGATCTATATATAATATTGATAATTTAAAACATTCGATTAATGATTTAGAAAGATCTTTTGTTATTACTTATGTTGATAAAGCCTCTAGTAATTATGCTATTATCTATAAAAAAATTCTATATACAATTTCTGTTAGATTATTTAAATAACAATAGTCTATTTGAACTTGATTCACACTCCATTAATAGTATTTAACTGAAAATTATCAATATATATATATATTGATTTAAATATCAATTATAAATTTCTTAAATTTCCATATATATATAGTGCTAATCCCTAAATTTCATAAAAATCCTATTAAATTTAAAACTGTAACTAGTGGTCATAATACTTACTCTACTATTGCGAGTAAATTACTTCTAAATTATTTAAATGTAATAAATGATAGTTTACGTTTTTCTAGCAATAACTACCTTATTCTAAATAATAGTAAAGAATTAAAGAATAAATTAACATCACTTGGTAAATTAACTGGATTTCAAACTTTTGATTTTAAAGATCTTCTTAATAATATTAAGATCTCTGAGAGCTTTATGTAGTAATTTTAGCTCTATATAATGTTTATATTACTTTGCATTCTAATCATACTATATTTACTAAATTTCCTAAACTTCTTCACTTTGTTCTTTTCAACAATTATATATTTCAAGGTAATAAATTATACTTACAAGTCTTAAGGGTTCCACAAGGTGGCTGTAGTAATAGTATATTAGCTAATTTATACCTTTATCATTATGAAAAATCTTTTACTTCCACAAATTATAAAATTTACAGATATGTTGATGACCTGATTTGTTTGGTCTTTACAGACAAATGTGTCATAGATATAGATTTCTATCCGGATAATTTGTAACTAATTCCTAATAAAGCCACTATTAGTAATACATTAGTGTTTTGGATTTAAATCTTATTATTGAACTTACTAATAGGACAGTTATCTATTTATATGATAAAAAAGACTATTTTAACTTTAACATTAATAAATTATTACCTTTTACTATTTTTTTTTTTAAGTATGGGTTTAAAAAAAGAAAAAAAAAAGAGAAAAGATCGAACTACCAATGACAGAAGAACAATGCAGGAGGCAATTGAGAAACATTATCCCGCACATTTTCTTAGACATTATTATAATACTGTATACAACGATGTGAAAAACGCTTATTTTAGGGATATAACTTGTACACACCTGTGATGTTATCGATATTGGAAATGGTAACTGTGTGGTTAACCTACACGGAACTTACTGATAGCGCAGCCTAGTGGTAGTATAATGCTATATATGGACGGCACTCTCCTCTGTCAACGTCTCTTTGCCTGTTTCATTATGGTTTTTTACTTCGGATTTGTACTTCGGATTTTTCTTCGATACTTGAGTTTCGTACTCTCTTCCACGGTCAGTGTCTTTTGCTCGACACACTTTCGGAAGTCAAGTTTCGGCCAAGTATTTGGTATCGGGAGTGTTACCTGGGTGTAATAGCATGCTATAACCGGGAACGAGTGGTTACAATCCCCCTCGGCCATTTATGCTTTCCCGTTGGCTTGATTCCCATTTTTTTCCTTAGTAATTTTATTTGCTATATATATATATATGTCAAAAAGGACAATCAAAATATCTAAAACAAAATTAAGTGAGTAAAGGCACTATATGCAGCACTTAATTCTCATTCATAATATATACTAAAAAAAGCACTTAAGATTTTTACAATTCAAGTATGAAAGATAGCAAATGGAGTAAAGGAATGCTGACGAGAGATCATTAATGTCTGGGGGGATTGTGACCCCTATTGTATTTTTTTCTTTCTTGGAATTCTGTTTCTCCCATGCACATGGTTTTGGAACTGCTTCGTGCGATCACGGTTACTGGGAGTGTTTCCTAGGAATAAAAGAACGCTTTGACCGGGAATAGGGGTCACAATCCCCCTAGACATTAATGATCCCTCGTTAGCATTCCTTTACTCCTTTTGCTATCTTTCATACTTGAATTGTAAAAATTTTAATTGTTCCTTTTTCGTATATATATATATATATAATATCCGTCATAGTAAATGGTATAGTTAAAAAATTTAGATTAGATGGATTTTTATGAAATCTATTCATAGTATCTTATATTAGCCTGACATCTCCATTCACTTGTATCAATAATACTTTTATTTTTACATCCACTGAAACATTAGCCTTTCTATTATAAGCCCCACTTTTTTGTAGCTCTGTTTGTATATTATTACTTTTTCTTGCCTTTTCGTATTACTGTTATTTATTTCTTACGAATGACAACAGTAGAATGACAACTTTTTCCTTTGCGAATGGCAACACTGGTCTCTTCATTTTGGGTTCCCGGGTTCGACTGATTCGTGCATATGTAGTGTTTTTTTACAGGTATTCTTGTTTCCTTTTATTTTTTCTTCTTTATGTATGCTGTCCAAGTAGAAATAGTTTATATATATAAGCTATCGATTTCTTCAGAAACATACATATTTTGTGTTTGCTTCGACAAACACTTGGACCCGAGGAAGAGTTTTGCGAACTGAACAATTCAGTTATTTAGGCCTAGCACTTGTCCACGTGTATTGCATTAATGCTTGGATTTCATTTGTTTTTCTTTTATCGATTCCATAACATCGATTTTTGTAGATTTTCTTTAACTTGATGATTCGAATTTTGTATTTTTATTCATATGTTTGAATATTTGCTGATTTATACTTTTATTTTGTAGGCTTGTTAGAAAGTTAGGTTTTGGAGTAACAGCTTCTCACTTTTCTTTCATTGAACTTTCAAACTATTGTTATTATTATTATTATTATATATATATATATATATATATATATATAAGTTTCATAAATACCGGAGCATGCTAAAAGAATTAAGGATACTTTACAAATATGAATAGCTAAAAGTACTAACGTTATTAAGTAATAAAGAATGACGATGCAAAATACATTTAATTTATTGCGAACGCTTTATCAACATACGTAATAACAAGTGATCTTTGTAAATCTTTAATGGAGTGTTTTTTATTATTATCAATATTATATATATAGATCTACACAACTACAAATAGTGTATTTAATAAATTTTAATAAAGTAAATTTCCACATATTTAAATGCCTCTAAAGGCAGAGCATATTTAGAAGCTAAATTATAAATATATTTATCGGGGTCAAGATTTATTGACATTAAAACATTAAAAGAATTATTAAAAGATGATATCCTGAATTTTGTGCCAAATGACATATTGGTTCTTAAAGTGTCGTCTTTAACTATGGCTAAGTCTCCTGTAACTATATGCCACAAGTGTGGATTTAGATATTTAGCATATATGTCTACTTAGCAAAAACATTCGTTATCTACATTTGACATGGAATCTTTATCTATAGAGAGAGATTGTGAAATTTCCTTATAATTAAAAGTAGATCTACCAATAGGCTTGTTGTATTTAAAAGTCTTTGAAACACTCAAATCCCTAATAGGTAATAAATGTTTGAACTTGTTAAAGAGATTCCCAAAATTTATAGAATTATAAATTGGATGCTTAAAAAAATTACACAATGAGAATTAGTAGACTTATTATTATTATGAAATTGATTAAGATTTAATTTTAAATATTTTGATTTAGTAATGAACAAATCGTGGAAAATATGATTAAAATATTCATTAGTAAAATTTAATTTTACGAAAATGGTATAAACATTATTTAAATGTTTTTCTTTACCTCAAATACCCATGATTTTATTAATTTCCTTCTATATAATGCTTATATTACTAATCAATCTACTCATACAATATTTATCAATTTTCCAAAACTTCTTCACTTTGTTCTTTTCAATAATTATATTTTTCAAGGTAATAAATTATACTTACAAGTTTTAGGGGTTCCACAAGGAGGCTGCAGCAGCGGTACGTTATCTAATTTATACCTTTATCATTATGAACAGTCTTTTACTTCAATAGATTATAAAATTTACAGATATGTTGATGATCTGATTTGTTTAGTATATACTGAAAACTATGTCATAGATATACATTTCTATGCAGACAATTTGGAATTATTTCCTAATGAAGCCACTATTAGTATTAATATTACATTTTTGTATTTAAATCAAATTATTGAACCTTCAAGTGGAATAGTTACTAATTTATATGATAAAAAAACTATTTTAATTTTAACATTAATAAAATATTACCATTTAATTCCTTCAGCTCGATTGAATTGTTTAGAAATACTATACTTAATCAACTTTTTAGAATTTATATATTATCAGATAAAAAATTTCATGGCATGCATATTAATAATCTAAAAATTACCAGCAAATTATATAAATATCCAACATATGTAATAAATGGTATAGTTAAAAAGTTTGGATTAACTGAATTCTCTTCTTAGTATCTTATATTAGTCAGACATCAACATTCTCTTGAATAAACATTACATTATATTTACATCCCCTCATACAATAGCCTCACTGTTTTCGATTATATTATACGCCACATTATTTTATAGCTCTTACTGCTGAATATCACCTTTTATTGCCTTTTCGCAATACTGTTATTTATTTCTCACGATTGGCAACAGTAGTTCTCTACTTTTATCCTTTGCGATTGGCAACACTGGTCTCTTCATTCTGGGCTCGAATGGTTAGGACATTTGCAGAGTTTTTTTTCTGGTATTCTTGCTTCCTTTATAATTTTTCCATCTTTATGTATGTTGTCCAAGTTATTAGAGTTTATAGATATAATCTATCTCTGATATCAGAAATACATTTTTTGTGTTCCTTTTGATTAAATACTTGGACTTGAAGAAGAGTTTTTCAAAATGAACAATTCATATATTTAGGTCTAGTGCTTATCTACGTGTATAACTTTAATGCTTGGATTTTATTTGATTTTCAATTATCGATTCCATTCCATTTATATTTGTTGATTATCTTCAGTTTGATGACTAGAAATTTGCATTTTATTTTCCATTTGGTTGATGATTCTCTATTTAATACTTCCTTTTATTATGTAGGCATATTTTAAAGTTAATTTTTGAGTTGCAACTTCACTCTATGTATATATATATATATATATATAATGTATATTATATATATATATATATATGTATATTATATATATATATATATATATATATATATATATGTATATTATATATATATTATATATATATATATATATATATATATATATATATATATATATGTATATTATATATATATTATATATATATATGTATATATTATATATATTATATATATATATATATATATATATATATATATGGATATTATATATATATTATATATATATGTGTATATATTATATATATTATATATATATATATATATATATATATTATATATATATATATATTATATATATATATATATATATATATATTATATATATATATATTATATATATATATATATATATATATATATATATATATATATATGTATATATATATATATATATATATGTATATATATATATATATATATATATATATATATATCCCGATTGGCAACAATTGATCTCCACTTTTAGCTTCTGCGAATGGCAACAGTGGTTTTTGTCACTTATTGCTCGTTGCTTATTTTGATAGGACATTTGCAGTATTTTCTCAGGTATTTTTATATTCCTGTTTTATTTTTCAATCTTTTAGCTTGTTGTCCAAGTAGACAGAGTTTATAGATATTATCTATCTCGGTCTTCAGAAAAAAGCTTTTTTCTTGTTCATTTTGAATAGATATTTGGACCTGAAGACGAATTTGTTCAAAATGAACAACTTCTTAAGCCTAGTGCTTATCCACGTGTATGGCTTTAATGCTTGGTTATTTTTTAGTTTTTCATTTTCGAATTCTCACCATTGATATATGTTGATTATATTTAGCTTGATGACTAGATATATGATTATTCTCGTCTTGATTGATGAATCTCTATTTTTACATCTTTTTTTGTTGTTAATATTTTTTATATATATATATTACTATTATTATTATTATTATTAATACATAAATTTAATTTTTTTCGAAAGGTGGTGATTAATTAAATTCATTAGAAATTACTTCCAATTAGAGCTCTAATACAGAAACTTATCGGAAATAGCACATATAATTCCTTTGAAACTGAAATATATTTAAATTTCACGAGAGTGAAAAGTCAGAATTGACTTTTGTACATCTTTACAGGGCAATTAATTGAAAAGAACATCGGAATGTCGAAATGTGCATGAAGATATTATTCATTTTCGACTATCTATTTTCACTCATTCCCTTTACCCTGCATTCAATTAGCTCTTCTGGCCCCTATAAATTTTTATCCGTAATTTTGTGCATTTTTTTTTTTTTGAAAAATTAAGATGTTCAAAAATATTTCACTGCATTATGAATACATTTTCGATACAAAACAATGATGGATATTTTCTATCTCGGCATCAAAAGGACATTAAATACTAAACAGAAGTGGTGGGTACGTGGCTGTCATTCCGAATGTTTATAATCTGTGTATTTAACCGAAATCCGAATCCCGGATGAAAAATCGACTTTTTCCGATACCATCTCTTTCTGTGGGGATTCCATCCCGCGTAATTTATAATCCAGTCTACAGTTGTCTAAGAAGTCCGTTAAACAAAACAAAACGAAGGGAGGTGGTGTGTAAGGGAAGGGGCAGGGGTGAGGGGAGAGCGAGAGACGGAAACGAACGAAGAGGAGAGACGGAGGCCGCTAGAGCAGAGGCCCAGAGAGCATTCCGAGCGCGGTAGCGGAAACGACAAGTCATTGGTTGGATCTTTACGTCGGCCCTGTGATTGGCGTTACGTTGTTTACGCGGGTCTAGCAGCTGACTGTATTGCCGCGGTAGAACACTGACCGGCAGAGTGGTTTGAATATATTGTTTTACTGACTTATCATGAAGTAAAAATGAGCTCCAACTCGTTTATGGACTCTTTTCTTGGCAGCAAATATGCCAGTGATGCTGTTTCATCTGCCGCTGCCTTGCAAGGCTACGGTCATCATCCGCAGCATAGAATGTATCCGTATGGCTCCTTGTCACCCCAATCATCAGTGGCCGTCTCAGGCACCCTCTACTACACCTCAAACTCCGATCTGGCTAAATCGTGCCGGTACAACTCAACGGGCCAAAGCAATGGTATAGACATTTCCAGCACCGGCTACGCGTTTAATTTACAAAACTGCGGAGTTTCCAGCTCTACGGCCGCGGCGCAAGCCATGATGGCTCCGGCGCAGTTTCTCCCCCATCCGGCTACAGACCTGGCGTCATCCTTAAGTCCTTGTTCACAGCTGGGCTACAGACAGCTAGACCCAATTCCAGACGTCCCCCGTTATCCGTGGATGTCTATAGCGGGTAAGATATTTTAGATTCCATCTGCTGCTCGTCTACTGTGGGGCACTCCGCCGTAGGCCTAACTCCGAAAACATCCGACGGCGTTGCAATGTTTGTTGATGCCGCTATTATGACGAGTGAATGCGGGAACTGTGAACACACGCGTAGCTACTATCACAAGGGGGGAGGGGGGGAGTGAACGCCTTTATGGGGAATTAACTGGATGAAACAGTGTTGGCGTTCTTTTCTTCCTAGTGTCCTATGATGATATCACTCAAAAGAAAGGGAATAAAAATTAACTATTTAGCTTTAAAAGTTAGAGTTAAATGAAAATACAGTTTTGAATATTAAATATTCACAAAAGCAGTTTTCTGTGGGTTCCATTTAATTTCCATTGATATTAATCTCTTCGAATGTAATGCATATATGATAACTGAAATGAAGACACTTTATGTAATATGTAAAAAATGAATATTTAATGAAGACACAAGTTCGTTAATAATAATAAAAAAAAAATTGCTAAAAGTTTAATTTTTCTATGACATTTGTTAGAAAATTGTTAATTCATTGAATTTCAAAAATAATTATCACATCGCATGTTTACTGCTTGTTTGTATTTGTATGATCTGAAGAAACAAAACAAAAATTTAACATATTTTTCATTTTTTAACATACGTTCATAAAAATTATTCAAATGTATTTTAATATGCATTTAAATAATTTTTAGTTCAAAATTGATTCCTTTAATATATCATTGAAGGATTTGTGGTAACTAATCTTGAAAAATTACAATATATTCCAATTAAAATGTCGTAATTCACAATACTCCAATATAAACAATTATAGAAATAATAATTACATTTAAGAGAATAAAGTTAAAATGAAACATTTTTGTTTCTTAGTAATATCTTGCATACTTAAATGATGTTTGTATTAAATGAATATAATATAATTCTTGGGAAAAGCAAAATTTGAATATTTTTATTCTTTAATGAGGAAAGGTGTTGAGTAGTATAGAAACCTGTTAATCATTTAATCGTATGTTCTAGGAAAATATCATTTGGCCTTGTAGACAATTTTGATGAAATTTTATAGCGAAACTTTTATGATTTATTTCTATTTGTTCAATTTGTTAGTTATGAGGTTTTAATTCATGTAAGCTGCAAAATTCATACCATAAAAGTGCCATACTTTGTGTTTATTTTTTTATTCTTTCAATTTAATATACAAATATATCTTTATAGAGATAAACGTCCAATAGAATAAAATTATTAAATTCCAATTATGAAATAGATAATTGAAAATTATTTTGTTTATTTTTTCATATGGGCATCTTCACATTGCTTAATTAAAAGCTATGGAAATGCTTTAGAACAGATACTTATGCATAGCTGAAATTAATCAAATATATTAATAAAAAGGAAATAAATAGAGATTTAAGAAACTTAAAATTTCTGAGATTCCTAAAATTGTATGTAAATTATTTTTATCTGACATTTCTTAATATTTATTGTTTGTTAAACATTATGATTAATATTTGGCTAAACATTATAACTACATAACATTATGACTAATATTTGACTCAACATTCTAACTTAAACATTGTGAAATTTTCAGTCAAAGATTAAAAATTCTATGGATAAATTTCATATTTCATAGAAATTTCTTTCTGTGTCGAAGAGTAGAAGTCTCTAAAATGAACGGATGTTTGCTGCAGTTAGAAATTCATTTTAAACGCGAGACTTTGTTTGATTCGACATTTAGTAATCCTGAAGGTGGAAAAATGCATGACCAATTATTATATGCATGAATAACTATAACATCTCATGAAAAATTTCCCTTAGACTGTTTTTCTCAGTGATTTGAAAGAAATTCAATAAATAAGAAATTCAATAAAAATAAATTCAATATATAAGTAATCGAAGAAATAAGAAATTTTGATTTGGTTAAATGTTATTTTATTCGTAGCATATTTCACAGAAAGAGCAGATTTCATAAATTTTATTTATACTGGTTAGTGTTCAAATTATATATACCGTTAAAAAAATTAATTATGCCATGGAATTTGCTCAGCAGCTCAACTGCTGTCTAATACGATTTGGTGGTTTGTACCATAAAAAATAATAAAAAAATATCTGTAGAAGCATATCTACTTTTAATTTGGAATGCCTAAGAAGAGTGATAAGAGATTGATATATTTTTAATTCTATATCTATTAATAATATTACAAAACATTTATTCTAATGTATACAAAACTTATACTAAATTGATACATAGTTGCAGTATCGAATATATTTTGGAATCAACTTAAATGTAAAAGATACTTCCCTTTCAAAAATTTTTTGTGTCTGTTGGCTTACCTAAATTACCTTCCCTTCAATGTTCATACTTTCAGTAACAATAATTTCTTATTTGATAAAATATTTATTGTTTTTAATTAACTAAAATTTTAGAAAATGAAGTAAAGTTACTAGGATTAGTACAATAGATTAAATGTTTTCGCAATTTTTTTAATCTCTTAATAAGCATATACCTGAATAAAAATCTACCTCTAACAAGAATAAACTAAGGAAGAATTAACCGTTTATAACAATAAACTTACCCCACTTTACACTATGTATATGCAGATTAATTTATCTTTAAATGGAATGTATGTAAACAATTTAAACTGATTGGCTTGCTCCTATACAAAAATACATTTTAAGTAAGAATTATTTTTGTAGGTCTTCTTATGGCTGATCAATTTGTTGATTTTCTCAAAAAGGAATAAGTTAAGGAAATATATTTCTACATTATATGAATTAGCAATTGCTGGATTTACGATAAATATTGAAATTAAAAAAAAATAATTGAAAGTATAGTAAAATTAAATAAATAAAAGAAATAATAAAATAAGTATATAACTATTTTATGGCTATGTACGTAATGTATAATTTGTATTCAAATACATCATACTTTTATACTAAAATTAAAATTTGCCCAACTTTTTACAAATCATGTACAATCATTTTATTTATATTGAAATAGCATATAATGAATCTTAAGTTTTAAAAAGTGGCAAATTTATACATCTTACTTAAATAAAACATGCAAATTCCCAAATTGTGTGGAAATATATCCATTATATTCTCTCGTATAAGGTGCAAGATTTAATTTATTTCATATATTGATATGCAAGTGTACAAAAATTCATTGGTAAGAGGCATCTGTATCTAAAAACGTTGCATGATTAATTCATTTTGATGAGAAACATACTTCTAGAAGAGAGTATTATGCAAAACTTGCACTTTATCGATATGATTCATTCTTCAGTATTCCCAAACAGTTGTTCACCCCATAAATTTCTCCTCATTGTCTACCCCTATTATCTAAGTTTACTTAATCCGGGTAATTTGCTCGCTTGTGGCTCTTTGTTTGCTCGAGCAAATTTTGATACCTACCTGCTAAAGACGTTAGGTATTCCCAAACATGGTCCGAAAAGCCATTTGGGAGCCATAAGTATCCAGTAAATTGCTGGAATATTGTTAAGTGGGGATGCAAACGGCTCAATTTGGCTCCAAAACTCAACATCTTTTGAAACTGACGTTGTTGTATATAAAGTGGCTACTTAGACATTCGCGCCCGCTCGAAGTAATAGCTCCTTTTACGGTAGAGGCTCCTTGTAGTAATCAGCTGAGAAGATTCAAGTTTATGAAAGCTTACATGCAAATTGCTGTCGGTTGCTAATTTTAATGCTGGTCAAATTTAGACAGCGGTCATAAATGGAACAGGTTTCATTAAATGTTTGTTTAGTGTTAACGACTTAGTATTTTTTTATTATTATTTTAGTGCTGTTTGCTAAGTTCTGTCACTCTAAAAGAATTTCTTTATAGGAATTGAGATAACTGAAAACTAAATGGAATAGCATAAAAAATATTATTTTTTCAAATGTTAAAAATATCAGGGAATGTGTTTTATAGAAATTATTAGACAAGAAAGGGAAATTTGTGTTTATTCATATTGCTAGTGTTATTGCCAAAATTTATGCCAAAACATATTATGAAAATTTTCTAATTTTATCTTTATATTATATGAGATTTTTTTTAAATCAAATGAAGCATATATATAATAAAAACCCAAATCTGGAAATAGTTGCATTATATGCCTTATAATTGTAACTTTTTGAAAATATAATCTGTTTTATGGAAAATTTATGGAAAAATTGAGATTTTTTTTTCAAAATTTGTACTACACAATGTTAGAAATTTAATAAGAACCAGAAACGTGTTATATAAAAACAGCATAAATAGTATGAAGTATTAAGTAACAACATGAAGAATAGGGGTAGGAATCTGCAGTTAAGAATAAAGAGTATTCATAATGGCTAACAGTATTCAAGAATTTAGAAATATAAGGAGTAGAACATAAACTGTGGATTTTTACTATGGCTTTATTCTATCGCATGGATGCAAAACTCATGGAAATTTCCAACCAACTATCACAAAAACATGAAGTTATTCCATCTTTAAAACCGTTCATTTAAATATTTATTGTTTTCAGTTATTTAAGTAGAATAACTAGATTGTATGTGTCATTTATTCATTCTTATTTAGATATTGTAAAATAATTTGATTTAAAAAATAATTGCAGTTTAAAAATAGTTATATTTTAACTTTAGAAATAAGTGTACTCACAAAAGACGAGTATGCAGACATTTAACTGTTTTATTTCCTTTTAATGTTTATGTGGTGTTTTTGTGTCAACGTTTTTAGTGCATGTGGACTTTTTTTTTTTTTTTTTTTTTTTTTTGCATTGGCTTGGCATGTATCTCTCTCTTGATATGATATTTACCTCTGACGAAACAAATTTTTCTATCTCATCAATTTTATTCCTTCCGTAGTGCTTGTATACATTTTAACTTTCTAAAATATTTGACTCTTATTTATTTATTCGTTATGTTAGCAAATTGTTCTTCAAATAACAATGCATTCAGTTACTTTTAGCATGTTTAAAATGCAATAAAAATGTTATGCTAATTGCAAGAGGTTGACAGTCTTTTGAATGCGGTTTTTAAAGGTTTTACTAACTTGCATGATAAATTTTTAATTGTGTTTTATTGTCCTTTTTTTTTTGGAAATATCGAATTTTACAGATTTCTCAAGCCTTAATAAATTAAAATTTTATGCAGGATGGACAGAACACTCTCTACATGCTGGATACAGATCTTTAAGAAGTAGGTGCCCATAAACTAATCATAATTTCTTTGCACAATTTATTTCTCATTATACTGTGCTTTTTTATCATATATATTCTCATCCCGGAAAACCTTATCCACTATTAAAATTACTAAACATTGCATATAAATGCTCGATGTTTGTTTGCGTATTAAGTTTACAATGATAATATCACATTTTTCGAAATTATAATGCTGGTTCAACTTAACCATTTAATTAATAAATAGATATTACCATGATGTTGCTCTATAGTGAACATACTTTGAATAGATTATTACACTTCATATGAAACTCTTATATCAAATTAAGAAATTGTTACAGGTTGAAACAAAATAGCAGTCAGTACTTGATGTAATTTTATAAAATATTACAAGTATGTCAATTTGAATTGGTATATTTAAAAATGTGTTTGATATTTTAGTGTAACTATAATAATGAGTTTAAATAGTTCAAATATTTTATACTGCACGATCTAAGTAATGTAAACACCATATTTGTAAATTTCTAAAAACAAATATGATGTTTGCATTAATAAGTCACCCTAGAAATTACTTGTGAAATGAACATTTAAGTAAAGTTAAAAGATAGAAATATTTTGATTTATTGCTAACTTGTAGTCTTATAAAGGCTTGTTGAAGTCCATATCTTTAATTAATTACGATGCTGAATGCATACAAAATGTTTTAAATAACATATGTTTTTGCAACCAATTTCTTTAATTTGTAATTTGTAACTGGAACTACTTTAATTTGTAATTTGTAACTGGAACTACTTTAATTTGTAATTTGTATATTGTAATTCTATGATTCTCAACGTTAACGATAATGGGATAAATGAATTTCGAAATTATATAAAAAGTATTCGTAGGTGAAGATATTTATGTGAATGGATGTTTGCTGTTTGGCAAATAAAGTTTTTCATTATTTGGAAATTAGGAAATTTTTGCAAGAAAAGTAAGTAAACTTCTAATGAAAACCCTTAAAATCTTAAATTTCACTCAGTATTCTCATCATGGTATTGCTAAAGAATTGAATATACTCTCAGAAACAAGGTTTTCCAATACATGGGTATATATCGGCAAATATAAAAACCCATTCATGATAGATAACGTTCGTTCTTAACATTGTCCATTTAACTTTCTGCAGAAAATGTGATTTGTTGATTCTTGAAAAGAATCATTTTCAATATCGACAAATTCTCAACAAATATAATGAAATATTTCTGTTTAAATTGCGACTCAATAATATTCAAGGCTTTTAATGCAGTCATATAGGGGAGTCCGAGGCTTGTTGGCTAACAGGGGCCAGTTGACGCAGTGATAATAACTCTCTAAATTTTAATCAGATGCTGTTAAGAGTATTACCACATGATTACTCATTGATTTTTTATGTAAATATAAATTTTCATCGCCATTTTAGCATGAAAATTGTCTAATTGCAATATTTGTCTCCTTTTGATAGTGCAAAGTAAATATTTTAGTCGTTTTATAAATCGTGTTACTTTATACAACAATTTCATTATATCTTGCTTTGTTCATACCAGTCAATTACAGTATCCTGAAGTATAATTTAAGCCAAATTGCAATAAATTTATTAAAACTATACAACGTGAAAAATAAATTAAAACCAAAAGTATACGATGGGGTTGATTTGCGTATTTATTTCTGGGTTAGTTGGCTAATTCTCCAACCTACTCCACACAGTGAAGAATCATTATATTACAAATACATGGTATCCGACATGTATATAATTATTGTTATTTTTATTACATGCTTAAACATTAGGAAATTCATTCTCATATGTATAAACTTATCAAATTTTCTTCAAACATTTAAGTAAGTTTAATTTTAAGTTAGTATGTGTTTTGGTTGAACTATTCTCAAGTCTCAAAACACTAGTGCACTAGTGTCTAGCAATTGGACTAGTGTCTATCAAATTTTTTTGTCTGCATATTTCTAAAACGTGGCATGTATGTGTACTGATGTCCCCCGAAAATTAAAGAGATTTCATTTCTCATTTAAAATTTAAATTTATTAACAACAATCGTATAACACGTCTTTATTTGTTTATTGATTAAATAGTTAAATACACTTAAGACATTTGCGTTGTAGCTATTATATATCCCAGGAGAAATATCAAACCCTTTGATGTAACATTTTTCTATTTCACTGTTATGTTCGTTATATTTGGAGTAAATATTCGTTATAACTGCTTATTGTAAGGAGGCAAAATGAAAGCACATGGACAAATTTAATATACAAAACATTTTGTTCTTATTTATGTTAAAATAATAAATCATTCAATGCATATTTTAAAATTTTTATATTTCTGATTGTGCTTTATAATTGCTTCAAACATGTATGGAAAAACTACTATTTAGATCTTTCAAAGAAAGAAAAACTAACACTCTTATAAGCCATAGATGTAAAATACGTAAAAGACGAAACTATATATGGCTTAGATGGGGGGCTTTAGAAGGGTTTTTGAAAGATTTTAACCCCCCGTTCCCCATTTTGGCCACTACAGGAAAAAATCGGAAAGCCGGCTCTGTTAAGTTTGGTCCAGTGGTCGATACTATAGGTGGGTAAAGATTCAGCCTTCTAAGACACTGAGGGGCTGCTTGAGGGTCTGGCAAAAGCTATTGAGATAAAATTTATAATTTCCGCTCCAGAGAAGGGTCAAAGTTTAAGGTTCTGTCCTATGGTCGATACTACAAGTGTGCAAAGATTCAGGGTCACAAAGGGGGCATTTAGGAGAGTCTGAAAATATTTTTCGAATAAAAAAACATTTTCTTAGTCTTTGGGGAATAAATCGCACAGATTTAGCCTTCTAGGTCACTGGGGGGATTCTAGAAGGTCTAGAAATACAAAACATGTTAAACACGTTAGACAATTATACATAGTGATTGTAGTCTGAATTTTTTCAACGCTATAAAAGAATTAATGACTTAATTTAAATTTAACTTAAGTAAAACAATTACACAGAAATATATATATCTACCACTGTCCAATAAAAAAAAAATGAATTTGTTAATGTATATTGTATACAAATGTTCCTATCCAACCAGCTTTATATACTGGTAACGTTAAATATATAATGCAAACATTTTGAGGAATGCGTGGCTAAGAAGATAAAGATTCAGACGTTATTCTTTAGTATATTCTTAGTATGAGAAGAAATCTGGAAAATGTCATCTGATGTCTGATAATGCATTTTAATACAGTATCTCTGTAAAGTCTCAAAATAAATACGATCTTATTGGTTGAGTTTTTAAGAATTAACATGTCATAGAAGCTCTGCTGAACAGCAGCTTTTACCATAATTTGTATTAAAATAGTGTCAAATATCATAATTTTATAATGTTTATTTGGTTATGCTAAAGATATAAATTAGATATATATTTGCAAAAGTCAACTGAATGTTCCAGCAAAATCGATTGAGTTTTTAAAAAGTTGAGATTGTAAAACAGTATTGTGAGTATTATTGGGGCAATTTAGTCTAATTGTGAATTTAACTCGTTGGTTTTTAACGAAAACCATATTTGTCAATGAAATATACACAAATTATGTTGAGAAGTTATTGTTCATCCAAACCACACTGACAAATGGTACCGATCCTAACAGTGGAAAGAAAATCCAGTTTCTACGTCCCTATTTCAACTGTTGAACATAAAAAACTCTTGTTTATTTTTAATGTGAAGCATAAAATGGTTGAAAAGGATTTGCTTGTGTCATTGACATAGGTTTATCTATATAATATGCACTTAACTGACTGACTGAATGAGTGGGTGATGTATCAAAATTTCCGAGCACTTCCACTATAGCTATAGAATCTTAGTTTTGGTGTCATGCGATCCATTCTAGCTTCGAGACCAAGGGGAAAATATAGATGCGAATAAGGGGTGATGGTGTAACAAAGTAATAAAAAATCTCAAACACGCTTTGCTTAATTATCGAGCATCTAAATTTTGGTTTTGGTCTCATTTGATCCATCTGAATTTCCAAATCAATGGAAATACCTAATATTTTTAAAATTTGAATCAGGGATGACGATGTAAAGGAATAATTAAAAAACTGAAAACATATTTTCAAAATGATCGTGAACTTTCACTAAAGCAATCACGGTTTTGATTTCCTTCGATCCACACCAACTTCTAGATCGACGAAAAAAGAATTAAAATAAAATAAAAATTCGAATTAGGGGTGACAAAACAAAGGGATTTTTAAGATTTACACCACTTTGAATTGGTCACTTTGTCCGAATCTTTATCTCAAAGACAAGACATATTCAATTTGATATCATTTCGATGCTAACAATTAACATTTTGTATCAACAACTATGATTAAGTGTCTAGGTGTCATATTTAATGGCCACTGCCCATTGAAAACTTGCGAAGCGCGGATAAAAAGCTAGTTTATCATAGTTGCTCTTCTAATTTTTTCTTTCATTTTAAACATATCCCCATCCAACATAATTCTTAATGCCAATAAAATAAAATTTGATGTGGGCAGCACATGACTTTTGCTACAGATTCAAATTCATTTTATTTTTCTTTCTTTCATAATTCATTAAATCAACTTCAATTGAACAAAATGAAACACTGATAATTATTTAAAATTACACGGAATTTGTGGTTTTTCTTAACTGTTTATTTCGTTTGGCGACTGAACGGATGTAGGCGGTGTTGCAAACATGCTAAAAAGTAAAATATCTCAAGAACGATTAGCCCTGTGGGGCTGATTTTATTCCTTTTGTTGTCAAAAATTACGTGTGAAACAAGCATTTAATTTGTAAATATGAGTCTTTTATTTAAAATTTTGATGATTTTTGCAGGCCATTTCACAAAATTCCGAATCATACCAAAATATAATCAGCATCAGGGTAACCTATAAGTGACTTATCTTCTAATTTTTGTGAAATTCGGTCAATTAATTTTAGAGTTAGAGCGGAAACATACATTGCACAGACGTTACGCTAAAAATAATTTATTAGTATTCTACGGTGCTAGAGAAATGTGTAGATCCGAAAACTCGATCTGCGATTTTCAATACGATTCCAATACTTTCCCTGTACAGTACCATGTATTGCAGAGAAAGTAATAATTTTAATTTGAGGATTTTTCTGTTTGAGTTTTCGCGTGAATATATTATTTTCAATACACGTCAAGGTTGCTGAAAAGATGTTTTAATTTTTTATTTTTCTATTCAGTTTCACATACTGAGAATAAATAAATGATTTTCATTCGAGGGAAGATATGGCGTTGTAAAGACTTCTCTAATGCTACTTTCTTGTATAAGCAACAGCCTGAGATATATACAGATGGCGACCAGCAGTTGAGTTAGTAGTCTATAAAAATGCTAATAAGAATGACATATAAAGGAGAAGTCTCGCAGTTACATCTTAATGCGGCTACATATTTCATTTAAATGTCCGCTGCGAGAAGTATACTGCTTACAGTTCAGTTTCAAGATATGTTCAGCGCATTGAGAACAGTTTATAGTTCGTATCTAATATATTCTGAGGGTTAAAAATGCATAATGGAGTTAGTGCGATATGGGACGTTAATTGACTAACTAAAGAGAGTCTTGGGAAATTCACTTTAAATACTTTTGGAGAAATATATATAATATTTAATTATTTAGATTTCAAACACATATGCTTAGTAGAATGTAATTTAAGCTCTGTATCACTGTCTTACCCTTTGAATGTTACAATATTTCATAGCGCATGAATTTTCTTAACCCTCCACTGGATGACGGACGCACAGTGGTGCAAAACAACAAAAAAGTTATATCACCCACATATTTCCACGACTTTAGCGAGGACAGTAATACATTTAAAGGGATATTTAAAGTGTTTAATATTGATGAATACATTGAACTGGAGGGTATGCAGTAATGGTATGCGAACATTATTTGTTTAGAATGTTGTTAAATGTTCCAAAATAGTGATTCTTATTTATTGCAAATTTTTGCGGTATGGCCCATAATTTAATACTCTGGTCATGCCGCATTTTTTGTATTAGAAGGATTATTAGGATTATTAGTAAACAAATGGAGGTAAAAGTGCTAAAATTTATTATATATACGGTGTGAAAGAACAATTAATTTTTACATTTAGGTCCACATCTTAAATTTCACGTCCTATAATTATTTTATATATAGCTGTCTTAAGGCTTTGTCATTACAGCATTATTTTTATAAGCATGCCTTTTTTATTGCTGCTACGAAACAAAATAGATTAACCCGATTTTTTTTTACCTTCAAAAGAAACACACTTCCTCAATTAGATCTAGTACTTATTCCTGGTTATTAGCTTGAAAAGGAGCGACCCAGTCGGATTTAGGGCTTTTAATTATCCTTTTCTTACTACTAAAATGAATAACAACGATAAAATAGCACTTTTCATTAGCAATTTAACTACTATGAAGATATTGGTAGTTTTATTTCCCACAAGTAGTTCCGAGACGTTCATCAATAATTCGAGTTCCTCCTTGATGATTAAGTATTTTCATCAGCATATCTGTAAATAAAATACGCTGTCGATGTATAAAATACGATGTTGATGTATACGATGTTGAAATATTTGTGCATAACTTTTCTTCTATTCTGTTTTAAGAAACCGCAATAACATCAAAATTCTTAGCAATATGTGTCATGATGTTATATGCATGGATATCGGACTTGCACTCTTCCGCCATGGCCGCCATAACTCAATACTGTCACCTCAAATTCCGGGCAAAGGTGTATTTTCGCTATATTGATGGGACGGAAGTACAGTTTCAACTTAAAAATTTAATAAAATTTCCATTAAAATGCATTTTCAGTTGTTATTTCAGACTTGGATAATAAAGGGAGTTTGCGATTTACATTGCCTTGAAATTGATTATCCAAACTGATCAAATTTGAGAACGGCAGTGTTGTCAATAATCTAAAAGTATTATTTTGATAGGTTCTTGAAATAACATTGTCAAAGGTTTCTTCCTCTGCCAAAAAGTAATATTTTGTTTGTTGTATACGTAGCTAGAAAATTTTCACAGGCGGAGCAAAATATTTAATTACGTGATGTAAATTATTGATAATTCTTAATTAGCCCTGGCTATTTATAATTAATAGAAACACATTTCACACAACATCATAATTAATAAATTCGAAAAATGATCATACAAATCTCTTAAATAGATTTTTTTGCCGATTTCACAGAGATAATGACATCTGATAATGACAGAGATATTGACTTCACTGACATAACTTCAAACTATCCGGATTCCCAACCGATACATTAAATAGATTCTTTTGCCAAGGGTGTATATTTTCTAAAAAATCTTTGAAATGTTTTTTTTTTATTTTTCATATTGATGTTTACTATTCTAAACTAAATGCATTTTACTGTTATATTATAAAATTACATTTTTATGGAATATATAATATTACACGTAAACAATATCTTACTTTATATATATATATATATATATATATATATATATATATATATATATATATATATATATATATATATATTAGTATATAGTTAAGCAACTTATATAATATATATATAGTTAGCAACTAAAATATATAAAATACGAACATATATAATTTTATACTCGTAGCATCCGGCTAAATTAGGCGTTCCGAAAGCTAGGATGGCGATCTCATTGCAGGCATAAGTTTCTGTGGACTAATTCAATGAGTATAATACTCTTCGTGCAAAAAATAAAAACTTCAACGTATAAAAGCACAAATAACATAATAATGCAGCATACAGCTGTTTCGAGGATACGCTGGATCCCTTTTATCAGTATAAGAGAACCAACAAACTTGAAGTCCAAAAGAGGAATGGGCACGAAAGGTAGAAGCAGGGGTGGCTATATACCCAAGATCTGGATTAAGAGAGAACCAATCAAAATTGATTGTTGTTTCATATACAAAACCACTGTTTTTTTCCCCTTCAAACTTGATATGGTTATTCTCTACTTAATGAGGGTAACCCCATCTATATTTCCAGTTTCTGGGACCAGGGATCGTCGATATATTAATAAAAACCGTAAAATTAAATCTTTCATTGAAATAGCATTATGCATGTGATATATATTTTCAAAATAATCCATTTAAATAAAATGATATCATGCTGCTTGGTAACGGAATTAATTCAAATGTGTTTATACCGCAGGCAATTTTTATTTCACTTATTCGATTTAAATAATTAAGAAATGGATATAATAATTAATTTTATGAAGGAACGGTAATTTATTTTCGATTGTGTTTCTTTTTCTATCGATTATGGCATTTATTTTTGGCAAATATTTTTGAGTCTCATATTTTCTCTTCTATTTAACTGATTGTTTAAACGGAGTAAAAATAGTTCTGGTATGCTATACTTCAAGATCTGTCTATGAAAAAAAATTTGTTAAGCGGGAAGAGGTATTCTTCTGCTTCTTTTTAGGACTAAATTGAAAAACAAACAGTGTTATATTTCTTATATTGTTATATCAATTATGACCATGGAATATTTTGAAAAAATATTTTTAAATTCCATATATTTCAGAATGCGTTTAAATTTGTTGCAGCGGGGTTAAGATTGTTGCAGCGGGGTAACAAAATGGTTCGGGAATAACTTTTCTTGCTATTTTAGAACCTTCATTGTATCTTATATTTATCAAACTTCATATTTTGTACATTGATTTACAAACGGGACCAGAGTATTTTATTCTTCACATTTGCCTCTGTTTATATTTTTTATTTTTATAGCGGAATTAAATTTAATGTTTTAATGGATTTTTTTTTTAAATTAGTATGAAAGCGTTTAGAATTTTCACATATTTTAAAATGATTGTTGCAACGGGGTAAAAATGGTTCGGTAATAGCTTTTGCTACCATTTTAGAGTCTTCAGTTTGTTGCATATTTACCAACATATTTTTGGTGTATTGGTTTATTTTGTGTACTGGGATATTTTATTCTACAGATTTGCCTCCGTTTATATTTTTTAGGGGGGGAGGTAAGGAGGGGCAGTAAATTTGAAGTTTTAAAGGTTTTTCAAATAAATCTGAATGAGTTTACAATTTTCATATATTTTAAATGATTGGTGAAACGGGGTAAAAATGTTTTGGTACTAACTTTTCTTACCATTTTAGAGCCTTCATTATGTCCTATATTTACAAAACTTTATATTTTTGTACATTTGTTTATGAACGGGGGGAGGTTTTATTCTTCAGATTTGCCTCCGCTTATACTTTTTATTATAATAATAATAATAGTTTGAAATGCCAATGATAAAATAGAGAGAAGTTATATATATATATATATATATATATATATATATATATATATTAAATACAATGGTTTAATGGAATTTCTTTGAAAAGCAATATGAATGCGTTTAGAATTTTCATATATTTTAAATCACAAGTAGAGCTAGGTATATTGGCTAGTAGTTAATAAATACAAAAAAAAAATATGTACTAAGCACGAAAAATAAATTAAGAAAAGTGGGTTAATGTCGTTTAATATTTTAATGTGATATGCATTTTTGTGTTAGAAAAATAAAAGCATTATATAGTTTCTAATTAAATCAGCCTAAGTAGAAATTGAAAATAAGTTTTTGGACGATTTGAATAAAATGCTAACTTTAATAAAGCATTGGCTTTCTACCAAATTTCGTAAGGAAATTCATAGTGCCCCCGATGGCCCAACATTTTTTTCGGAATTTTATTTGACCAACTGTACTTTCTTATTAAGTGGCTGAATGCAGTCTTAGGTCATCTGTAGTTCAGAGGGATTTTATATATAAGTGATGTAAAAAAAATAACAAAACATTTAGATAAGAAGGATATTTATGCCTGAGCTCTTTGCAAAAGTGACAACGTTTTTAACTCACTGTACGATTTTTATCACAGCATACGGCCTTTCACGCGACTGTCTCCGCTCCCAGATAAGTTGTGATGTCATGTGAAAAAAAAAAAAAAAACCTGTAGATGCCTCAAGTGCTGAAGACTTAGTTAGGGAGTGCCAAATTGAAGGCCGGCTTTGCTACAGGTATCTATCTCTATGTCTGCCTACGAAGTATTTTGCAATCTTTCAGAAATCGCCATACATCCCAGACATTTGCTTTGATTTGAAAAGCTTAAATGTGGAAATGCAATTTTTTTCGGAGAATAATTTTTATATGTAATTTTTGTATATAATTTTTCGTAATTTTAGTCATTTTATTTCTGCCGTTCGCAAATTTTGTTTTCTTTAATAATAAGGAAATTTGAAAAACTGAGGGATAGCTTAAATGGAGTTGACTGGCGATGATAATTTCTAACACGAAATCCATTTGTAAATTATACCTGGTGTCGTATTCATATAGTGCAATTATATGCCTAATAATCTGATGGGTCCCAACACGTGACTTTCACTTCACATTAGCAACTTTAAATATTGTGGGAAATAAATAAAGCAAAATAGAGCTTTCTTGCGACTGAATCTAGCTTAAAATGAATAGGTTTATTGCTGTTGCTCATTAAAATAAGAATATTCAAATTCCATACAAATTGTTCGATTCTTTCCAGAGATATCACACTCTCAGAGAACGACTTGTGATCACTCCGAAACAATGATGCTCCTTTCAGAATAAAAAAAATATAAAAAATCAAAGAAAGAAACGCATTGCAATGCATCAACTAATTCTATAAAAGGGAGAATTAATTGATTAATTTTTTGGGATCTCTCCCATTTTAAATTAAAAACGCATACTATTTCATGGACATCGCGTCCTGTAAATAATGCAATTTGATTTTAAATGGAAAATAATAGGATGTATTATTTTTTTTACAGCATTGTAAAATGTAATTACATTTGTATAATTTCTCAATTTTAGAGATGTAAATTATTTAAAAATTGCAGACATCTCTCTCCTCCAATCTCTCTGAAAATCAGAACTTTGTTTGCCGTCTGAAACAATTTATTTTTTGTATAGCTCGATTTGATGAAGTATTGAAGTTGACAAGCAAAGTATGGAAGACGGTACATCTATGAATTAAAATTCTGAACATTGGTTTGCATATATACTTTCAATTTAAAAGCTTACTTAATAAAATTATATTTCCTTCTGTCTGTGTGTATGTCGTCTGTAGCTGAAGCTTCGGACAGTATCGAACTTTGTAGAGGTACTTCTGTTCCACTTTGTAGAGCTTTTTTTTGTAGGAAATTTTTCGTGCTCGCATTCTAGACACACCTGGTTAACAAACAACGTCTCACACTTATGTCTAGACAACTGTCAGTGTCATTTTCTAAATTCGTGAATTTAAACGATAAATTTTCATTTTTTGTAATATATAAATGTTTTGATCTTATAATTCTTCTTTCTGATAATTTAAATTCAATCGGATGAAAAATCGCTGAGATAGCAATTATTATTACTTTTCTTGCAATACATGCTAATGTATAGGGAAAGTATTGGAATCATGCCGAAAATCGCAACTCGAGTTTTCGACGGATCTACACGTTTCGAGACGTCTAAAATACGAAAAAACTATTTTTAGCTTGACGTCTGTGTGTCTCCCTTTGTGTCTGTCTGTGCAATGTATGTATCTACTCTAACTCAAAAACTAATGGACCGAATTTCATGAAATTTGGTAGGTAAGTCACTTGGGTGAGACCCTGGTGCTGATTAGTTTTTGGTACGATTCGTAAAAACAGAACCCGCCTTTTTTTGCGAAATGGCCAGTAAAATTTTCATGTATCCACCCTGGCTGAAATAATAATTAACCAAATTTCACAAAATTTGGTAGATAAGTTACTTGTGGAATACTCTGGTGCTGATTAGTTTTGGGTACGATTAGGAAAAGAACAACCCTCCTTTTTATACGAAGTGGCCCGCAAAAATTACATGTATCCACTCTAGCTAAAATACTAATTGACCAAATTTCTCAAAATTTGGCAGATAAATTACTTGTCGGATACTCTGGTGCCGATTAGATTTTGGTACGATTCGGTAAAAATAACCTGCCTTTTTTTGCAAAATGGCCCGCAAAAATCGTCAAAATCTAAAATAAAAAACTACGTATTCTCAAATATATCAATTAAATGCTTGTTTTATACGTAATTTTTAACAATAAAAAGACTAAGAATAATCCCCATTACACTAGAACTAGCCGTTCTCGAGATATTTTACATTTTTCGGCTTTTCCCAACTTCACCTTTGAAAATAAGTCCAGTTACCAAATGAGAGCGAAAATTGAATTAAAAGTGAATTTAATTCAATTAAAATAAAGATAACATGAATATAAGTCTGCAGGGAAAGTCATGTGCTGCTCACATTAGATTTGTTTGTTTTTTTTTGCTTTCCCTGCAATACATGGTAATGTATAGGGAAAGTATTGCAATCATGCCGAAAATCGCAACTCGATTTTTCGACGGATCTACACGGTTTGAGACCTCTAGAATACGAAACAACTATTTTTAGCGTGACGTGTGTGTGTGTGTGTGTGTCTGTCTGTCTGTGCAATATATGTATTCACTCTAATTCAAAAACTAATTGACCGAATTTCATAAAATTTGGTAGGTAAGTCACTTGGATATGATCCTGGTGCTAATTTGTTTTTGGTACGATTCGTAAAATCACAACCCGCCGTTTTTTACGAAATGGCCCGTAAATATTTCATGTCTCCACTCTAGCTAAAATGCTAATTGACCAAATTTCACAAAATTTGGTAGATAAGTTACTTGGAGACAACAGTGCGGACCTGGCCTACCTCTCGGTTTACAGGTTTAGTTCCGCACCCCTGAGGACTTACGGACCCACATGTTTAGCGTGATCGTACTCCGCGTGAACACGGCGGCAGTTTTTTCTTTTTCCAGCGGAGAGAATCGAACCCGGGTCTACCGAGTGCAATTCCCGCGCGCTGACCAGTGAGCTACCGCACCCACGAAGATAAGTTACTTGTAGGATACTAAGGTGCTGATTAGATTTTGGTGCGATTTCGAAAAGAACAACCTTCCTTTTCTTACGAAATGGCCCGCAAAAATCGCCAAGATCTAAAAAAAAAAATACTACGTATGCTCAAATGTATCCATTAAATTCTTATTTTATACGCAATTTTTGACGAAGAAAAGAATATAACACACTCCATTATACTTTAGGTCTAACCGTTCTCAAGATATTTGAGATTTCTTGAATTTCTGTTACGCCACTCTCGGAAAAATGTCCAATAACCAAATAAAAACAAAAATTGGATTAAAAATGCAAATTTAGTGTTATTTTGTGCAATTAAATTCAATTTAATTAATTATTAAAGAAATAAAGAGAACATGAGTATGAGTCGGCAGGGAAAGTCATGTGCTGACCACATCAGATTTTTTATACTGTAAATTTGACCGTCTAATATTCCAAAAGCTTAAATTTTGATACCGCAAGATAACACTTAATTCAGTAAAATGCCAGTCCTGTCCCATACCCATAATTTGCACATTCTGGTAGATTTATCTTTAAAGCAAAACTTGAGAACCCCCCCCCCCTCTTTTTTAGCAATGAATATGTATGTGTGAAGAATGTTAATCAGTAAAAATTTAAATATATCACCCTATAAATGAACCTAAAGTTTGTCCAATGGATTTTTCTCGAAAAGAGGGAATTTTTCAGAACTGGCAACACAACTAGAAAACAAGCGAGACAGTCTTTTGTTATGCATTTTAGCGTTTTTCAATGATTTTGTAATTAGCTACGGATTTTACTTCACTTTCAACGTAAATGTTTTTATTCTATGTTATTAACATCCGTATAGAAATCAGGCAAAGTTTGAATATAAATGAATTTTGATTATGCACTTTTATAAACCTCCCACTTGACTGAAGTTAAGCCTCTAAAGGATGGTTTATTAAGAACCACTAAATATCTGTTTTGTCATCCACATGCCCAATTCTTCATGTCATTCACATGCCTCAATAGGCCGGCCGCTCATTTTGTTGCTCTTGCCCTCAGGTGAGTCGGGCGGCCTGGGTTTTCCACATGTCTCAATAGGGGTATGCTAATGACTCATGTGCATAACGAATGTAGGTAGAACTCTGTTAATGAGTAAGATTCTTATTAGTAGACGTCCTTATCACCCTGTTACTTTAATTAACAATTAGTACCATAAATATAGCTGTAAATTGTTTGCAAGTTATATTTTGCCATTTTCATGTTCGTGAATGTCATAAAAAAAGAAAATAAATACATGAAAATACAAACATTTAAGCTCTGTTGATGTCTTATAATTATGTACCTCTTGAAGTATTTTAGTGATTGTTTCTTCAAATGTTTAAAACTAACTTAAAATTTTGAATTTTACGTACTCCAAATATTGTCGTATTTGTAGAATCGCCAGTATGTCATTCCAAATGTTTGCGATTCAAATTCGACGATCTAAGTGTTTGCGTTCATGAGTGGTGAATTGCAGAGCATTTATTTAGGGCGTAGCAAAGGAACTTATTAAGAGAGCGTATTAAAGGAACTTATATAAGGCGTAGCAAAGGAACTTATTAAGAGGCCGTATGAAAGGAGCTTATATAGGGCGTATTATTATAACTAGCATGGTTGTGCATAAATAAATCGGAGTACTGCAATGATTTTGGTTCAAAACGTACAACATGGAAATTGAGTAGTGGTATCTGTATCTGTATTATTTAAGTAGCGGTCGCTTATTTAGGATCCGAGCGACGTCGGTTAATTTGTTCTAGTCTAAAATAAAACAAACTGAAATTTTGAATTCTTATTAAACTCTCCTTAATAAGCCTTAAACTCAACAGAACATTACTTACAGTTTAAAAGGAATGTTGTAAGTTATACTTTATTATTTCTATTTTTTTTTAACTTAAAACAATTTTATTAACATTGTAAGAGTTCATTGACTCAATCAAGTGTTTATGTAGCTGTTGAAAATATGCATACTCCATAGACACACAGGATAAAGAAATGTATATACAGAAAAGATCTGATTTTTTGAAAGAGCTGTAAAACATCTCCAACTCTTCTGAGATAACAATTGCGATGCTCCTTTTTTATCATCTGAAGAGATTGTTTTAACACTTGAGTTGACAGATAACTCGCAGACAAATGCTGCAAGATTTGGCAAGTCCGGAAAATAAAAAATACCTATAGCAAGAGTGGCTACACTACACACACATGTATACAGCATATCCTATACATGGATGAAAACTTTTCCTACACAAATCCCATACATACTGCTATAGTGCACGGTTTGGGAATTTGGAAGCAGAGATAAACATCAAATCCTACATGGAAGTTGAGTGGGGTGTGGCTCAACTCGACTTTCTCATACCAGAATTCATTTTTACCTTCTCTGCAATACATGGTAATGTATAGGGAAAGTATTGGAATCATGACGACAATCATAACTCGAGTTTTCGACGGATCTACACGTGTTGGAACCTCTAGAATACGGGAAAAGTATTTTTAGATTGACTTCTGTGTGTGTGTCGATTTGTACAATGTATATATCCACATTAACTAAAAACCTAATGGGCCAAATTTCATAAAATTTGATAGGTAAGTCGCTTGTGTGTGATCCTGGTGCTGGTTTTTGGTATGATTCGGGATAAAAGAACCCGCCTTTTTTGCGAAATGACCCTCAAAAATTGCCTGTATCCACCCTGGCTAAAGAACTAATAAATCAAATTTTACAAAATTTGGTAGGCAAGTCACTTATGGATTACCCTGGTGCTGATTAGATTTTGGTACGATTCGGAAAAAATAAACCTGCCTTTCGTTTTTGCGAAATGGTTTTCAAAAATCTGCAAAATCTAAAATAAAAAACTATGCAGAAATTTATCAATTAAATGATTGTTTTATACGTAATATTTAACGATGAAAAGAACAAGATCAATTCCATTACACTAAAACTAGCCGTTCTCGAGATATTTCAGTTTTTCGCATTTTCGCTAAGCGAGCTTTTGAGAATAAGTTCATTTACCAAATGAGAACGAAAATTGAACTAAAAATGTAAATTCAGTGTAATTTAAAAAAGTTATGGGTGCTATGTGCAATGAAATTCAATATAATGAATTATTTGAGAAATAAAGTGAATGTGAATATGAGTCCGGAGAAAGTCATGTGCTGTCCACATCAGATTTTTACTTTTTCTGTGATACATGGTAATGTATAGGGAAAATATTGGAATCGTGTCGAAAATCGCATCTATAGTTTTCGACGAATCTTCATATTTTGGGACCTCTAGAACACAAAAATAACTATTTTTAGCGTGACGTGTGTGTGTGTGTGTGTCTGTCTGTCTGTCTCTGTGTGTGTCTGCCTATGTAATGTATGTATCCACTCTAACTCAAAAACTAATTGACAAAATTTCATAAAATTTGGTATGTAAGTCTCTTGTGAGTGACCCTGGTGCTGATTAAATTTTGGTACGATTCGGAGAAAAAGAAACCCGCGTTTTATTTTTGCGAAATGGCCCGCAAAAATGGTTAAATCTAAAAATAAAAGACTACGTATGCTCAAACATATCAATTAAATGCTTATTTTATACGTAATTTTTGATGACAAAAAAAAAATAAGGCCATTTCCATTACTCTAGGACTTGCCCTTATCGAGATATTTTAGTTTTTTGCATTTTTGCTACATCACCTTTAAAAATAAGCCCAGTTGCCAAAGGAAAACGAAAATTAAATTAAAATTGCAAATTCAGTGTAATTTAAAATAATTATGGCTGTTATTTTGTGCAATTAAACTCAATTTAATGAATTATTGAAGAAATAAAGAATACGTGAATTTGGGTCTGTAGTGAAAGTCATGTGCTGCCCACATCATTATTTATATATATATATATATATATATATATATATATATATATATAACTATATATATATATATATATAATAGTTTGAAAATCCAATGATAGAATAGAGAGAACTTACAACTCAAATATCCTACCTTTAAAAAATGCTTACATAATAAAAAGAAGTATTAAATAGAGAATCATCAATCAAATGGAAAAAATGCAAATTGCTTATCATCAAGCTAAAGTTAATCAACAAATATCAATGGAATGGAATCGATAATTGAGAAACAAATAAAATCCAAACATTAAAGCTATATACGTGGATAAGTGCTATGCCTAAATAAATGAATTGTTCATTTTGAAAAACTCTTCGTCAGGTCTAAGTATTTAATCAACAAGAACACAAAATTTGTGTTTCTGATATTAGAGATAGATAATATCTATAAACACTAATAACTTAGACAACACACATAAAGATAGAAAAATAATAAAGGAAACAAAAACACCTGGAATAATAAATCTGCAAATGTGCTAACCATTGGAGCCCAAAATGAAGAGACCAGTGTTGCTAATCGCAAAGTTTAAAAGTAGAGATCCACTGTTGCCAATCATGTGAAACAAGTAATAGTAATGTGAAAAAGCAATAAAAGATGATATTCTATAGTAAGCAAAGTAAGAGCTACAAAATCTACAGTAAGACTAATATTTAACAGTAAGGCTAATATTTAAGGGGATGTAGATACAATGTAATGTTAAATCAAGAGAATGTTGATATATATATATTAAATTAAAATATATATATATATATATATATATATATTATATATATATATATATATTATATATATATATATATTATATATATATATATATATATATATATATATTATATATATATATATATATATTATATATATATATATATTATATATATATATATACATATATATATATATTATATATATATATATATATATATATATATCATATTCTCCCCTTATTATCTTATTTTAGCCGTACTTCTTCATTCTCTTGAAATTATATTTTCATCTTTTTATCTTGAAGCTTTAACTGTTGAATATCTCTTTTTATTGTTTTTACGCAGTACAGTTTTTATTACTCTCTTTGGCAACAGCTAATCACTTCTTTTCATTTCTGCATATGGCAACATTGGTCTAGCAATATTTTGCTTGTCATGGTTGCACGAATGAAGTGCTTTTAAGGTATTTATGTTTCCTTTATTGTTCCAATCTATATGCTTGTCGTCCATATAACACAAGTTTATAGATAAAATCTATCTTGTGTTTCAGAAACAAGCATTTTTGTGTACATTTCGAAGGGATATATGGACTTGAAGAGAATTTTTTCGAAATGAACTTAAGCCTAAAGCTCTTCCATGTGCAAGCTTTTTTGCTTGATTTTTTTGTTTTCCTATTTTGATTCCTCATTTTTGAAATTTGTTGATTGTCTTTGTCTTTATGACCTGCATTACGCTTTATTATTTCCTCATTATGTCTTAATTTCTTTTATTTCTTTGTATTTTGTAGAAAATTTTGGAATAGTGTATTATGAGTCACTACATACTTTCAAACATTGGATTTACTAATTTATATTTTTATATATAATATATATATATATATATATATATATATATATATATATATATATAATAATAATAGTTTGAAAATCCAATGAACGAAAAGTAAGAAGATGTAACACGATAAACCTAACTTTTTGAAACACCCACAGAATAAAATATAATACAGCAAATCATCAATCAAATGGATAAAAAATACAAAACACAAGCTGTCAAGTTACAGAAAATCAACAAAATTCAAAGGTATGGAAACAAAAAAAAAAGAAAAGCTTAAACTAAATTCAATTATCTAACTGGCTTACAAAACAAAAGTAAAAATCAACTAATCCTCAAGCAAATGGAAAAAAATAAATAAATAAAATAAATATCGAATCAACAAGTCAATGAAAAATATCATAATACAAAGCTATGGAATCGAAAAAAGTATAACAAACGAAATCAAGCACAAACGCTATACAGGTGGACGAGGCTCTAAGCCTAAATCATGAATTGTTAACCTCTACAAAAATCTAATGTCCAAGTTTTTTGTAGAAGCAAACACAAAAATGTATGTTTCTGAAGAAATAGATAGATTATATCTATAAACTATTTCTACTTGGACGACATACATAAAGAAGGAATATATATATATATATATATTATATATATATATATATATTATATATGTATATATATATATATATATATATATATATATAGATATATATATATATATAGATATATATACATATAGATAGATATATATACACATATATATATATATATATATACATATATATATATATATATATATATATATATATATATATACATATATATATATATATATATATATATATATATATATATATATATATATATATATAAAGCTAATTTAAAACAATTAATAGTGGCATACCCTAGTTCAATAACATTAAGGAGGTTAATAATGTGCAAGAGGAATTTAAATACCTAGCAAATGGAAACCAATGAATTTTAAACTATAAGGTAATATAATTAATAATACAAGGGAATAAATTAACATTCAAGAGTGATGCGCATCAAAGGACATTTTTAACCTCCTTATTCTTTTACATTATGAACCTCCTTAATCTTTTAAATTATTAACCTTCTTATTCTTTTACATTATTAACCTCCTTAATCTTTTAAATTATTAACCTCCTTAATGTTATTGAACTAGAGCATGCCTCTATTCATGTTTTAAATTAGCTTTATTATATTTATTTTCATTATTGACACATTGTAAAATATCTGCTGCATATGCGCAAATTTACACATGTTAAATTTCAAATTGTATCTACAGTACAGTAGTTACTAACTGATATTAATAACAATAGTCAATAATATATATATATATACAGAAATAACGCTTAGGCAGGCGATAATCAACCGAATATTTCAGAAATGAAGTCGGAATTTTCATGAACGCCTGTAAATGCTGTATTTCTGATAGTTTGACAGATAGTCTGAATTTATCAACAAAGTAGCTGTAAAAAACGAGCAAAGGTTGCAGAATGGTTTAAAGTAAACGTATTACCCTTCACTTTAAAGGACTCGAAAAAATATTTTGATTGATACCATACTTGACAATGCCCCCCCCCCCCCCCCCCCGCCGGCAGTAATTTGCCTCCCAAGGGGGTTAATGACTTCACGAACAAAATAATTGTATCGTGGCTACGTTTCACAACAATGATTGAAACCATTAAGTCTCGTGATCAGTCATAAATAAATCCTTTTATGCATGATTATGTCAAATTTTGTCCTATGCTGCCATGTTAAAAAAATATATAAAATTTCGAATAAAATTCAGCTCGAATTTTAGCTCGAATTAAAAAAAAAATCTATTTCTAGATTTTTTTATAACAAAACCGGATGGATATAAAGTTTCGTAAAAATCCATTAATATTTGTGGCTGCTATCGTATACACAAGCGATCGACCACAGACATCAAACAGACAGACAGACGGACATCACTCTAAAAATAGCCAAAACGTATTCAGGAAGTCTTAAAACATATATTGGTATCAAAATCTTGAAATCGAAAATGTTCGAGAAAACTATACTCTCTCAATGTTTGAGAATGTAAAACTCCCTATAGGTAAATAGCTCATTTTTCTGAAAAATAGTCTGCAACAAGTTTTAACATAATTTAATGGCTTAAAATTAGTCAGAAATTAAAGAGATTTAATGAGAAAATATTCTAAAAATTTGGACATTTTTCAAGTGACAATTGGCGCGATGTTATTTATACTGTTTTATGTAATTCAGAAAGTAAGAAACAGTAGGAGCTCGACCATTGATTCAATGGCAGGGAAATTTTAAGTTGCACGAATTCTTATAACTTGATTGATTTTATTGAAAATCCATAACTTGTTTTGTTTTAACCAATTAAAATAAGCATAGCTTCATGAGAATCGCTTGTTTATTTTGGGAGGATATTGAGCTCCTTGTGAAATAATAAAATTTATGATATAGAGAATGGCTAGTAGTAACTCCTAAACAATATTTTACGTTTATTTAAAGTTAGAAGAACTTGAAAATCATTATTTAATTAACGATAGAGAAAACAAGTACTTGCGCAATATCTAGAGAACCGTTCCTGTTAGTGTCCTGAAAATTGTGCAATATACTTTTAAAGAAATATTATTAGAAAATAATTATTTTTGCACCAACTTTTATAAATTATTTTGATTTTTGAGAATTTTTTTTTCACAAAATTGAGTTTCTGTTCTATTCCCTGCTCCCTGAAAATCAGCTGGCTCTCGATGTGTATCTCGATTGAAATAACTATCGCGATATCAATATGCATAATATGATCAAAAGTATCCGGACACGTTGGATGTTAAAATGTTTTTCGAATTTCTAAACAAATACTTGGTGAAGTGTTCTGTAACTTTGACGATGTGAAGAACATGCTTGAACGCATACTTTTCAGTAAAGTTTTCGTGACTTGTGCATTTAGGGGACCACTAAGATATTGAAAAAGGGGGGAAATATATTTGATCAGCCTGTATCATAAAACGCTGGAAATGATTTGTAACTTTCACAAAATAGTTAACTAGCTTTGTTCAATGTGTATAAGCATTTTCGTAAAACAAAAACGTATAATCATGAAGATATAAACGTTTCTTAAAAAAAAAATTGTTACATGTTTTTTGTTTACAATATCCATAGCTTTCAATCAAATTTCACGAAACTTACAAAACATTTGTCAACGTCCAAGGAAAACATTATACTTCAATTGAAAATTAAAGTATTGAATATACGATGATATATTAGCATTTGAAGAAACTAAGTTTTTACGGCGCAGGCGCGAAACATAGCAATATAGTTTTCTATCATGATTTTGTAGTGAATACTGTAGGGCAACTTCGATAAAAAATCCACTGGAATATCGAGAAAATTCAGAACGATATCGACGATATAGTGATCAGTTTTCTCTGACTCTCTGAAAGTACCTGGATGTTAAGGGGGTTTCCACAAATTGACATTTTACAAATTCATCGGACACCCCCTGTTCTGAAAGTGAACTAGTCCAATTTTATGCAAATACTGATCAAAAGTCTCCGGACACCCCTGTACGTGGTGGATTCTGCCAGTGACGTTAAATTTCTAGCTTTCAGATAAGTATAAAAGAAGTCAGACGAGTTAACAAATTTAATTTCAAAGGCAGAAAAGTAAAATGGGAGGAAAATGCGAGCTAAATGAGTTCGAACGTGGTGAAGTGATTGGTTGTCACCGCTGTGGAAAATCTTTTCTTGAAATTTTTGTCATGTTACCAGTGGCCCGTTCCCCCGTAAATGATGTTATCGTGAAGTGGAAACGTACAGGCGTTGCAACTGTGCATGCACGACCTGGTCGACCATTCCGTCTACTAGAAAGCGACCGCAGGGTGCTGAAGAGAGTTGTGAAAGCGAACCGCATGCAATCGGTGGAAATAGTTTATTCGAAATTTCAGGAAGCCTTTGGCTGCAACGTCAGCATAATGACATTTCGTCGGGAGCTGCGAAGTCTCGATTTTCATGGGCGAACAGCTGTATATAAACCAAGCATTACCGCAACCAGTGCCAAAGCCTTCAATGACATCAAGTGTTATGGAGCGACGAATCACAGTACACTCTCTGGCAATCTGATGGTAGAATCTGGGTGTGGAGAATGCCGGGTGGACGCCTTTCACGTGACTGTATTGTGCCGCGAGTCTAGTTTGGTGGTGGAAGCATAATGGTTTGGAGCTGTTTCTCATGGTTTGGGCTTGGCCCTCTTATTCCTGTGAAGAGAACTAACTTTGAAGACTGAAAGATGTCTCCACATTTTTGACAATTCCATGCTGCCCGCATTGTGGCAACAGTTTGGAGTGGGTCCATTCTTATTTCAACAAGATCGTGCTCCTGTCCACAAAGCACAAGCTGTGCAGAACTGGTTTGCTGACATGGATGTTGAGGAATTGGACTGGTCTGCTCAGAGCCGAGACCTCAATCCCATAGAACACCGATGAGATGAATTGGAACGTCGACTGCGAGCTAGGTCAAAACGCCCAAATCGGCGGCAGAGCTGACTAGTATTCTTTTAAAAGAATGGCGTGCAATTCCTGCCGCAACATTCCAGAAAATAGTGGATAGCCTCCTGATAGAGAGGCAGCCGTCATTGCAGCAAAAGGTGGTCCCACGCCATACTAATTTGTGACTTTTCTGAAGGAGAAGCAAAACATACAGGTGTTCGGATAGTTTTGATCAGATCGTGTATATGTATTTAGTATATTAGTTAATTGTATTTACTCCATTTTAACTATCCTATGATTTACGATTTAAGATGTCAATTTGTGAAAAACCCTTTATCATTCAGATACTTTCAGAGAGTCAGAGAAAAACTGACCCCTATATCGTCGATATCTTTCTGAATTTTGACGATATTCCAGTGGATTTTTTTTTATAGAAGTTGCCCTACAGTATTCACTGCAAAATCATGAAAGAAAACTATTACTATGTTTCGCGCCTGCGCAGTAAAAACTTAGTTTCTTCAAATGCTTATATATCATCGTATATTCAATGCTCTTTAATATTCAATTGGAGTATAATGTTTTCCTTGGACGTTGACAAATGTTCTGTAAATTTCGTGAAATTTGATTGCAACCTATGGATATTGTAAGCAAAAAACCTGTAACAAAATTTGGGTTTTTTCAAAGAAAACGTTTATATCTTCATGACTATACGTTTTTGTTTTACGAAAATGCTTATACACATTGAACAAAGCTAGTTAACTATTTTGTAAAATTTACAAGTAATTTCCAGTTTTTTTATGATACAGGGTGATCAAATATATTTTTCCCCCTTTTTCAATATCTTGGTGGTCCCCTAATGCACAAGTTACCGAAACTTTACTGGAAAGTGTGCGTTCAAGCATGCTCTTCACATCGTCAAAGTAACCTTTCGAGAGGTTGGTGGTAGGGGAAGGAGGGTACGGACCCTGTTGATGCCGCCCCCACTGGGTTCCAGTCTAAATTGGATGGCTGTTCCAGGCCGTCCAAACAGTTACCTTACACCTTTCTGGTAGGTAGGACGACCTGGGTCTCAACAATAGCATCGCCAAAGTTACAGAACACTTTGTCAAGTATTTGTTTAGAAATTCGAAAAACATTCTAACCTCCAAAGTGTCCAGATACTTTTGATCATATCGTGTATTTTCCATTTAATCAAGTTGTTTTAGCTATTTAGGGTCACAAGCAGACAGCGGAGTGACGGACACCAGTGAAAAAGGTTTGGTTCCTATTCAGGGATCTTCAAAATGTGCGATTTCACGAGAATTTTAGTCGTACTACTGGCTCCATCATAATACTTTCCCTTTACATATAGTAAGTAATCTACGGAAAGTCAAAGGTGTTGAACACCGGTAAAATTCGATCTATGCGCATACCAGTGGATGTGTAGGAATACTGAATGATCAAAGATTTGCAACTGAATAAAATGGATCTCTTGCAACGGATAGCAAATATGCATTCCTAGGTTCGGATGTATTAAAATAGCTGTTAAATCTTTCGCGCGTTATATGACTATCGGCAGCTTTTAACGATACACTCATTACATCTATCATTCAAACATTTATGAACTGGTTATTTTTTTCGCACTATTTATAATAAGCTTTAATGTATCTGTCTGCCTTTTTCGTTTTTTACTTATTCCAGGAGGGGTAAGTGGGATGTCTGATGTTGGTTATATACAGTGGCAATTCCAGTGTTCCTTTCAGGACTTTTTGGTCTGGGGGGGGGGGAGTTTTCAATTTGTCCTATATAAATATATCTAAATTCTGTCACATAAATAGAAACTAATTTTACATAAAATGTCACCGGGAGGCGAAGCCCCCACCCCGGGGCCATGCCAGAAAGAAACACTGGGCAGTCCGACTTCATTTCTATTGCCACGTAACTTAGACCCAACCGTGGATATCTATGATCCGAAACCAATGGGGTTAACAATTATAGGGATCGTACCCTCCTTTCCTTGTCCATCATCTCTCGAAAATTGTTTGGATTAACTGATGCAACGTGCCCATCACTGTGTCTTCGCCCATACTTCGCGCAGACACAGTGATAGTTTGGGCAAAGGTGAGGATCAAATTTGGATCTTCCTCGTGTGCTATCTTTTCACCATAACCACTTTCCTTAACATTTATAGTACACAACTAACAAATCATTATAATAGTATGCTGAAAATATTTCAACACGTAAATAAATGGCAATATAACTTTTACGAAAATAACATTATCTTTTAATTTAATTATTGACCTCTTAATTTGAAAAAAAGTTTTCGACACGTATATAATAGTTTATTTTATTAGTTTTTCGTTAATTAGTTTTTTATTTTGCGAGAAAAGAAAACTCTATAAATGACTCTATACTAGTTGTTTTATGCTTTAAGAGATTTCCACTTATCTGAAAATACGTGCTAAATATCAATTGATTATTTATATCAACTCATGCAGACTTAATGAAAAAAAAAAGTCATAATATGCAAATATATTATTCTATGTTTCCCAAAATTTGTCAGAAATTGAATGTTCTTCATGTTTAGTATATGTATTCACGGTCGTAGTTTGGACTTAAACCCACATTGCGTGCTGGCTTCCCTCTATACTCACGCATAACTCGAGCAAAGTATGTGACCTTCACACTTGAAGACACATGTGAAAGGAAAAGGTTCCTTTTTGCACCTTGTTCTGGTTCCATCAGGTGTGAATGGCAGCTACTTTCAAAATCAGACAGCTTTTACTTTCACCGCAGTCCAATTTACTGCTTAATATTAAAAGTCGTAAATGAAGTAAAAAGGGTTTCAAATGTGGAACAGCATGTTTTGTGATGAATAATGTATGTTTTAGTCGCGTCTCTCTCTCTCTCTCTCTCTCTCTCTCTCTCTCTCATGAGTACATGCAAATTGTAACATAAATTCGCAATTTCTGCTGTGTTATAAGATTCAAAGGAGGTCAAAACTTATATAAATAAAGTGCAATTATTTTAAATTGAATTAGTGTTATTGTCCGGATATTTTTAGTATTAAATTAAATAGTAATACAATTAATTGAAATATAATTGCAATTATTAAGTACAAATGCATGTATGCTGAATATTTATGCTGAATATATATATATATATATATATATATATATATATATATATATAAATATATATATATTTATATATATATATAAATATATATATATATTTATATATATATATATATATATTTATATATATATATATATATATATATATATATATATATATTTATATATATATATATATATATGTATATATATATTTATATATATATATATATATATATATGTGAATAAATATATATATAAATATATATATATATATATATATATATATATATATATATATATATATATATATATATATATATATATATATATATATATATATATATATATATATATATATATATATATATATATATATATATATATATATATATATATATATATATATATATATATATATATATATATATATATATATATATATATATATATAATAGTAGTTTGAAAATCCAATGAACGAAAAGTAAGAAGCTGCAACACGATAAACCTAACTTCCTAAAACACTCACAGAATAAAATGTAAAACAGCAAATTATCAATCAAATGGAAAAATATACAAAACACGAGTTATCAAGTTATAGAAAATCAACGAAATTCAATGGTATGGAAACGAATAAACAAAAACTTAAAAAATCAATCTATATTGCTATACACGGACATGGAAAAAAAAAAGGATTAAGCCTAAAAAATTGGAAATGTTCACTTCGTAAAATTCGTTTTTAAGTCCAAGTATTTTGACGAAGCAAACACAAAATATGTATGTTTCTGAATTTCGTCAAAATACTTGGACTTGAAAACGAATTTTACGTGTTTAGCGTTACATTTCCCACGTGTGTAGCGATATAGATTGATTTTTTAAGTTTTTCTTTATTCGTTTCCATACCATTGAATTTTGTTGATTTTCTATAACTTGATAACTCGTGTTTTGTATTTTTTTCCATTTGATTGATGATTTGCTGTTTTATATTTTATTCTGTGGGTGTTTTAGAAAGTTAGGTTTATCGTGTTGCAGCTTCTTACTTTTCGTTCATTGGATTTTCCAACTACTATTATTATTGAAATCATTTTATTTATAAGCTGCATTTGCGCAATAAATTAAATGTATTTTGCATTTTCATTCCATTTACTTAATAACTTTAAATTATTTATTTAATCATATTTGCATAGTATCCTTCATATTTTAGTAAGCTACAGTATCTATGATTTTTTTTATATAAATATATATATATATATATTCATTTTTCATTTTATTTATAAATACTATACACTGGGCATAGATAGAGTTGGGGTTAGGGTTGAACAGTTAATTTAGTTTTTTAAAGAGTGGTAGCAATTTGTAAAAAGACAAAGTCCAATACTGTAAGACAAAATCCAATACTGTAAACCCCATCATTTAATCGTCATCCCCTCACCTTCAGGGACCTTGTCTATGCTGTGGTAGTTTATTATGTTTCTCTCTATATTAAAAAGTAGCTGACGCCTTCTATTTGACAAATTTCTCGTTTCTCGAGATTCTTTGTTTCGTACCGCAAAAACTATAACATATAAAAATATGAAATTTGGTACACTTATAGAAAAAAATTCGGGGATTACGTTGAAATAAACCGTTTTTTAATATATATTGTAGTTTAAGAAATATTTAATGTCAAAGACAAAATACTTAAGCTGCGAATTCGCGTCCTGGATATGCTAACAATAGCAAGACCACGAATGTTTCCAGGCTGGTACCTACATGGGTGAATTTTTGGAGGACGGAGCCCCTTTTCTTAATTTCGATGTAGTTTTTGAGATATTTTACTTTTTATGCAATTCTTAAGTGATTATTTTTTTCGTATCGGCATGTCTGTCGATTTCTCTGTCTCTTCCGCAAAAACTATAGCATACAAAAATCTGAAATTTGGTACACTTATAGAAAAGCAATAGGGTAATACAGTGAAATAAACCGTTTATCGATTTAAACTTTAGTGTGGCATGAATAACTCGCGAAGCGAGCTCAGGATCAAGGAATTCAGTTTTTCGATTTCCTGGACTGAGAAAAATAGCTGTTTTAACCACCTGCGGAAAATAGGTAGGGATAGAAAAGAGATGTTTGAAAGCAGAATTTTTAGGAGAGATAGGTATGAAGCGAGCACAACGAGTAGGAGGCTATACCTCCCAAAGGGGGTTGACGAAACGTAGCGAGCAGGGGGCAGAGCCTCCTAGTAATATAAAATTTCCACATTAAAATGCATTTTAAAAAGGAAGGAGAAACTTTTAAAGACACTTTGACATGTGTACGTATGTGAGGTTTGCAGACGGTATCTCAACAACTAATGAATGCATCACTAAGGAAATTTTACATTTAGATAAATCACGAAAAATCTAGAACTAAATAGAATTTCTTGAAAATTGTCTGTTTAGATAATAATGAGGTACTTGTGTGATTTACCGACCCTCAAACATTTGTAACCGAATGAAAAGATGATCCACCAATTATGATGTATGTGGCAATTTCGGTAGGTGATGCCATACGCGTCGAGCAATTCTCATGGTCTTTCTGCTTTTAAAATCTCAAATTAGTGAAAGTAAACAAAGGTAGGTTATTAAAAGTAAAGAAAAACTTTTTGAAAATAAAACTGTTGTAAATAAACAGTGATTTTTACTATGTAAATGAGTAAAAAGTAAACAATGTTTTTTAATTTAAATTATCGAAAGATAAACCAATTATTTTTGAAATTCAAAACAATAAAGAGTAAGTAAGGGGTTTTCTGAGTTCAATTTACTGAAAAATAAGCAGAAATCTTTGCGTTTAATTTTTCATATACTTTATAATTCAATGTTTGAAATTTCAAACTTTATGTCCATGACCGTACTGTATTATTAAAATGAGCCAATTTTGTTAAGCACTTAATGTGTTTAAACTTTCATTTTCATTGATTTGCGTTTTATTGTGGGCATTTTGCTTCGTCATGTTCTTCTGGCCATATATTTTTAGATCGAGAGAATGAAATTGGTATATTTTTAAGTTCGCCAATAGGGGTCGGTTAAATACACAAGTATGAAAAATGATTTAAGATTTTGATTACGTTCTTCTTTATGAACACTAAATGGAATATTCGTTTTTTGTTTGGCATCCGAATATTACTTGTGATCAGCAATTTAGATTCGAATTATTTTAAAGTAACGTTAAAAGTTATTATCTTCTAAGACGATAGAATATTCGCCGTTCTGTTACTGAGAGAAACAGTTGTGTGTGTATATATATATATATATATATATATATCTAGTTGCTTGGTGTTATTTTGTACCTATATATATATATATATATATACATATATATATATATATATATATATATATATATATATATATATATATATATATATATATATATATATATATATATGTAAAAATAGAAAGATTTCTAAAGAAAATTATTGAAATAATTGAAATAAGTTTTTAGTGTACTTGCGAACAGCAGCATAAAACACCAAAAATATATAAAGACATAATAGAAATATAAAAGAAGGGAGGTAACGTAAAGTGCTTACACAAAGGCGGTAAGGGGTAGTGACCTTACTCCCCAGTTAACAACATGCATGTCTTTAATGCCGCGGCATGCACTCCTGGACGCCAGCACTGACATTAGCCAACCTCCGGAGTGATAATCAAAATTATCACAAGACCCTTGATAAAGGAATTGGATATGAAAAGTAAGGACCAAGTTATAGAGACAGCCAAATTCCTGCACATGCTACATATTTATAACATCAAAATATTCAATTCAGCAGTTTTGATGTCTGTGATGTCACAAGCATAAAGATGTTCGATTCAAATTCACAAAGTCTTCAAATATCTACACAAATTCAACCCATAAATTTCGTTTTTTCTGTAGTAATTTTTGATGTAATGTGCCATAAAACGTTTTGGATATTTTTGCATGAATGCCTGTAGTAAGAATTTTTTGTCACTTTCCAGTCTGGTGACGTCACTGCTTATTATTCTTTTTGTTCTAGCTAGACCACCAATGAATACATTTCTAAATATATTCAAGTGTAAATTAGAGGTCCAATGTATGATACCTGCTGTAGCAATATTATAAGTTATTCTTTTATCATATATATAGAATGAAAGTATATTATGGTTGAAATCAATACTGAGATCCAGAAAATTTATTACATTATTCTGGGTTGGTGGATTTTCTTCTAGTATTATTCTGAGTGATAAAATTCAAAATTCATTTGAAAATGTTCGTTTTCATAAGCTATTAACAAATCATCGACGTAACGTATGTAAATCAATTCATTGTTAATATGGGACATTTTTTCAAAATGATCAAGATAGATGTCCGCCAAAATTGACGAACATCACCCGCCCATGGGGATGCCTTTGATTTGCTTATAGAAATTCAGCCCGTTATATAGGTAGTTTTCCTCTACAACAATCTTTATCAGAGATCTATAATGTTCGATTTCCACATATTTCTGCATATCAAATTCCCCGTACAACGAGTTAAGTATTCGGTATAATACCTTGAGTTCAATATTGTTAAAAAGTTCTTTAAAATCATAAGTTCTGAAAAATAATTTTGCTTGATTAGGCTTTAAGATCTTTATAACTTCGTAGCTATTTCCGACAATATAAGATCCCCGATCTTTAATTTTCATTAAGATAGGTTTCAATATCGCGAGAAGCATTTTGTTAGCTTTAGTGAGGTAAGTTTTGTATCCAACTGTTACTGGTCTAAAGCTTTTTGGAGTTTTATGAAGCTTGGGTATATTTATTAAATATGGATATTTTATTCTTTCTGTATACTTAATACCTGCCTTAAGATATAAGGCCTTGATTCTGTTATTAATCACCTGGTTTGTTAAAGTTATTCTGCTGTATAAGGCTTGATTTTCGTAATTTGCTATAAGGGTTTTTATGTAGAGGTATTTGCAAGTAAATGCATAATTACCCGGAACTTTATCGGTGTATGTTATTATATATTGTTCCTGTAATAACGTAAGATTCTTTATATCCAGTTTACAACTCTCTTGACGAGCATAATACATTCTGTAATAATACCCGAAATCATTCAAAACACTTGATCTCCACTTGCCGAATGTAAAATCCGGGATGCTGAATTTTATAGACATCCTATAAATAAATGCATCTAGATTCTTTGTAAATGAATCTAGTGGATTTCCTTGGTGTGGATTACGGTATTTGGTGCCCAATTTGAAAGCTCTTATTAAGGCATTATTATTGATTACTTCCAGATTACTTGTAACTATATGACCTATAACAGGATCTTTATATGGATTGGTGTTACAATTACATGTTACATTATTTCCAATTGAAAGATTTTTACTTAAAAGGTTATAATTGTAAATTTTCTTCCCAAAGGAATTTCGTAACTGTAAGACGTTCTAATATTTATATCTGTTATAGGAAGATGCTTATGATTTGTTTTCCATATCTTGCCAAAAGGGATAGAATTGAAAGTTTTATTTTGAAATAAGATCGATAGATATACCACATCGCATTTTTCTTCGATCGTCAATATTCGTTTAATATATATATATAGGTACAAAATAACACCAAGCAACAACATTACATAATTGCAACATTGCATCAAACAACCAATTTACATGCACATTTTATTTAAATTGATCGAGCCAATTTGGAACAATAAAGTGCAAGGGTTTTACCTCTTGTAAAATTTTAAAATTTTAAATGAAAGTGCGCTGTTTAAGTCCATTTATAAAATAGTCGTTTGCTTGTCTGATAATTTTATTAACGAAAAATTGATATGTCCAACACATGATTTTCTCTACAAACTAACAATTTTGAGAGAAAAATACTAACAAAATGTGGATTCTTCTTGTAACTTGAATTCATTTAAATATTAACAGACTCAAAGGCTTATTGGGATTACTAATTAAAATGAACATACCCTATTTCACAAAAATCGCACAAGTTTTTGGAGGAATACCACGCACCCTTTTAGGAAAAGTAACATTTTTAATGTTTTGCGCAGACAAATCTTGACTTCTTTTAGGTAAGGATGCAAATTTATATCTAGTTAATATTCTTATAAAATATAGAGCCATCTGAATATAATAAGAAAATTTAATTTTTAAAGATATTTTCGATTTTAATCAAGAAAATTTTAATGAAGAACAATGAATGTTAGATGATGTCAATTATCTGTGCTATTAGCATTCTTCTAAATTATAATATGATTCAGATGATGTCAATTATCTACACTGTTTGTATTCTTCTAAATCAGGAGTCTCCAAACTTTTTAGCATAAGGGCCACACTGACTCTTCCACTAAGTCCCAAGGGCCAGAGTGCAAGAGCCCAAGGAACAAAAGTGCAGAACATTTAAAGAGCAATGGGGATATCAATATTTCCTGATTTAGTCAAGTAATAAGGCAATGTGTATAATTTGCAATGAAACAATATCAGTCCCCAAATAATACAATATAAAACGTCATTATGAGATTAAACATTCTCAGAATTACTCCAAATTTACAGGAAGCCTACGGTTAGAAAAATATGAATCTTTGAAAAGCGGGTTGAAATCTCAGCAATTGTTGTTTAAGAAAGTAAATGCTGAACAAGAAGCAACAACTCGTGCTAGGTTCCGCGTGGCTCATTCAATAGCGAAACATGAGAAACCATTAATTACAGTTAAAATGTTCAATTTAATTATGTATGTCAGTTATTATGTTTTTTAATTGGTCGTTAAATAAAAACGCATTATAAATTTTACAATGTAATCAAAATAAACTATGACGGGCCGGATACCGGGCATGTCCGGCACGCTACCGCGGGCCGTAGCTTGGAGACCCCTGTTCTAAATTATGACAGGATGCAGATAATATAATATGATTCAAATTCTTATAAATTATGTCAGTCGTTTTTAAAAAGCATAATATATAAAGTGATTATTTTCATTTAGAATTATATTTCAGAATTAAATATTTGAATTTATTTCTATTTTCGCAAAAACATGTCCGAAATGGCTTTCCTGAAATTCTGTCTCGTTGAAAATCAGTACCTGTAAATCTATCAAAATATGTAAGCCATCTCGTTGACCCCCCACATAATACCCTTTCTATATATTATGTATGGTAAGAAAAGTAAAAAGGAATGGACATCTCACAATGTGTAACATCATGCCAAGAGTTGTAAAATTCCTGTATATTGTATTTCCTTTGAAGTAGCGATCAGAAATAACCTTGTCGTCCTTCATTGACTGCGTAACCAATTGTGAATTTCCAAGTAGAACCTTCGACGCTGCTGGAAGAGGTGTGGAGTTTTCTTTACGCCCCCCCCCCCCCCCTTTAGGTGTTCCGACTTGAGTATCGGGTCTTGCGAACAAATAAAGAGGGGGAACGAAAAACATAAATTTCTTTTCTATACCGCCTACTTGCTTTTACAATGGTTTAAAAACTATCCACTCAAGAGCACATTACCTACAGAGGCACCTATGTATTTACACAGCGCAACTGAATAGTAAGAAAACGTTCTTCGTTGTCAAAGATCTTTTAGTTTAGTTAAAAATATTTTCACTTTTTGGAGCATTTTTTTCTCTCACTGCATTTAATCGATTTGTAATATGATTTTATATTTGCTGTAGTAGTACGCAAAGTGCAGGGGGGCGGAGGCAGTGTTCTCAACTACATTCGCCGTGATTCAGTTTTCGAAATGATTTTTGATGATATTTCATATAAGAATTCAAATTAACCTAACATACTCCTGTAACAATAGAGAGTAAGCTTTTAAACAGCCTCTGCATCATGTACTTGATGTAGTGTATACAAAGTGGAGGAAGAAGACAGTTTTCTTATTTTATATTTCCTGTGATTCAATTTCCGAAATGATTTTTGATAACATTTTATGTAAGAATTCAAATTAACCTAACATGCCCCTGTAACAAAAAAGAACGAGATTCTAAACAGTCCTTGCATTATGTATTTGCTGTAGCATACGCAAAGTGGAGGGGGGAGGCTGCTTTTTAATTGTATATTGGTTGAGATTAAGTGTGTAGGTGTCACATTTAATGATTACTAGGCATTGATAACGAGCGAAGAGCAGGAGAAATGGTTGGTATAGACATATATCTGAGATGGTTTATACAGATTGTTTCACTGAGGGATGAAATTCCTTGGCTTCAGAGTCAATCAGCATTATTATAATATACTTAACACATTGTGGGAAGGAGAGAAGTGTTTAGAGTTACATACCCACGTACCTGCATACACATATTCCTTAATAATGTGCATATTATATACCTTAACAACCATCTTCGGATGAAATGTGATATTCTTATATTTTAAAAACTGATGTCTTTGCAATAATGAACAGGAATATCAAGAAATCAATTCATAAAGGAATTAATGATGGCAAAAGGTGCGTACATTTAATTTTCGATGAAACTGTGAACCATTTTTATACACTTTTGCATTCTACTTCCGTAAAATCATACAATGTTCGGTAAAACCGAAAGTGGCATCTTCAAAATCAGAGGTGGAGCGATACTTGGTGAACTCCATTTCCCTCTGGAATTCAATGCTGAATCGATATCAATCATTCTCATGTATCATGTACTTGATGGCTATAGATTAAGTTTTATCTATAGCCATTCTAAGAAATAGATGTTTCAAGAAAATCTTTAGCAAAAACATAGATGGCAAACTTTTTACCATCAATTATCAAACTGTAATTTCGCTTAAATGTAATATGTATCGATCTGGTGACAGAATGTTTAACACATATAAAAAATCCATCTCATGATTGTATGTTTATATTTTTTCAACAAAATACGTCTAAGGTTTATTTTTGAAAGCCAATATATATTAAGTAAATCATTTTTGGCCTAACATTTATAACTCCATTATACATGAAAACAAGTATCTCTAAAATTATTAAAACCTAGGAAATAAATGTTTGCTTACAAGTTTCTAAATCAGAATGCAATGGAACTTAATATTTTATAGTCTGCTAATGCTTTGTATAATAAAATTAGAGGTATTATGAACTAAATGGAAAATGAACAAGATATATTGTATTAATAGCAAATACATTAGGAATTGCAGTAAAATAGAACGGAATATGAGCAAGATATATTGGATTAAGCAAATACATTGGGAATTACAGTAAAGACAAAAGGAAAACGAACAAGATATATCGAATTAATAACAAAAGAAATTGCAGTAAAGCGGAATATAAATAATATACAGCAACGACAATTCAGACTCAAAGTTCGCATATATCTTGAATATATAAAATTTATTTTAATTAGGTACTGTCTATGCTCATTCATCAATTTTATAGTATTTAGCCGCTCACTGATTAATTTTTATAGCAGTTAAAGTCACCTTTGAAATAAGTGTGACGAAATATGTATGAGCAAATAAACAATTTTAGTATCTGACTTATACCTTTTAGCATCCATATACTAGCAATGAAAAATACTTTTACGTAAACTTACCACATAAATGTATATGCTTCTTAAATCGAAATGTATTTATTTATTTGCATTTGAATAATTACGTTTAATGAAAAATGAATGATCAAACTTATTTTCAATAATCTTATTATTTCGTAAAATTGAACCTGCCGCTAGAACTTTGAAAGTTTATAAAAAACTTCGTTTAAAATATTTATAAAGACTTCGTATAAAATAGACACAATTATTATTTTTAGTGTTTTATACTACTTTATATAAGGTTTTATAAATGTTCTAATCTTCATACCTCTGAATAATTTTTATAAGCAAACTTATTCAAACTAATAAAACATCAAAAGGAAATAAAATTACTAATTTTAAATTGAATTACTTTGTATAGAGAATCTAGTCTAAACAATAATAAAAATAAATAAATAAAATGAAACTTTTTTCCTACTTCAATGTATGATGCTTAAATTATGATTTTCTGAGTTAGTAGTTTACCTGACATAATGAAAAGCCATATAAATTCAGTAAGATAGAGATCAAATGGAAGAATGAAACCACATTCGTTATGCGTTATCATTTGACACCTGTGACGACACAGCCAAATGATAGAATCTGACGCATAGATACTTCTTCCCTACTCTCATGTTCCACATTCTTTTTGTCCATTAAACATCAATTTGTCTTACGGCCAGACAAAGAGACAATTCACTTTACAAGGATGAAGGTTGGCTATGGAATCTTGCATTTCTTACATTGGAGCATTTTGCCTGTTGAACTTTACGTTTACAAGGGGGAAAGACTGCCTTTTTTCAACATTAGGGGCATTCTATCATTTTTTATGACTAAACTTTTGCTTTTCCCTAATGATTTTTCTCAAAATAAATTATTTCAATACTTGAATGTAGGAATAAGCAAAAATATCTAAAAATATCCTAAATTATGAGAGGTATAAAATTTTAATACCTGTTTTGCCTTTGCAACAAGATGTTGTTAGTTCGAGAAAGATAAGAATTTTTACAATCCCCTTTTCGATTGATGTTGAAGGCCCAAATCATTATCCTCCAAATATGCAGATAGAAATTATTTATCTTCAGCATAATATTGAACTTAAAGGCAAATATAGTGAAATTATTTACATTTCTGCTATTCCAAATTATGTTGAATTCTGAAAATTTCTTGCAGTTCCTGATTTCCCGACTTTACACAAATTAGCACTGAAATACTGCTATAAATTTTTCTCAACATGCCATTTTGAACAGTCGTTTTTATTAATGAATACGATTAAAACTAAATATCGTTCAATATTAATTGACATTCACATAGATAATTTAACCTTGTTTGCTCGTTCAATAGTAAAACTTAATATACAGGGAATTGTAAAGAAAAAAAAAATCATGTAAATTCAATAGCTGTGTGAGTTACAAATGTGTGTTACTCTGTAGTATGCTCTAAGAACGATATAATAAAATCAAACCTTATGTAACAGTATAAAATTTGGTATTTATTTAAACATAAGCTCAATTAGTTAAGAAAATAGTGGCTTCAGTGGCACGCCCAAGATACAACAGCAAAAAGGTGGCACATCCCATAAAATGTTGACCACCGCTGCACTACTGGATAGTCATGAGGGGGAAAAAAGCCGTGTTTGTCAAGTTATGGGTTTTAAACTGTTATTCTGATACTAATATGCTGCTATATGTCTTTTTCAAAAATTTACTACATGAGAACTTTTTTGACCGATTTTGCAAAACAACATCTTTCAATTTCGTAAATCCAATTTCGTAAAGGCAAAAAGTTATTTGGCGACCCCAAGTCTAAGCAATATATCAAAGCTCGAGCCAGTCTGCATACATAGGAATAAGGGGAAAGGAAAAGGAGAAAAAATACGGCATAAAGAGTCTACTTTTCAAAACTTGCAATTGCGATTTGATGTTTGGAACAGATGTTGGCAAGATAAACAGGCCACCGTTTCCACACGAAAAGGGCAAAAGTTGTAAATTACGCTGAATAAATAAGTTGGCAGGTTACTGGAATTTGCGAGGAAAATACTCTCCCATACCTCGCAGAATGACTTCAACTCCCAATTTTTACTGCATCATTACTAAACTGAGAGCTTGTAAAAGTCAAAAAATCGATAAAATGAAAAGTTTTAAGAACTTTGAGGAGATTTTAGAGCCGGATGCATTCGTCAATGGAGTTCTCAACGCTCCCATACATGGGATAATATTGCGGTATTTGAAACACCTTCTAAGTAGTGCAAGAGAAATACGTGCAACGGAATATGATATATTCTTATTGCATTGCACGCAAAAAATAAAAAAATGCAGCTTCATAGAGTGTTTATATTTAAAGCAGACCATAAGATTTACATTCTGCTATAGAAAAGAAGTGGTGTTCTTGGCCAGCAGAGTTGTGATCTCGATATTTGGAGGTTAGAAGTTATCCCACGCTGGGTATAGTTGCAAAATCATGCCAGATCATGGTTGCTGGCCCTTGTAGAGTTAATGTTAAATATAGAATAAAAGATAATCGTCTCAGTAGTCCAATGGATTGAGTATTCCTTCTCTGGATACGACTTTAACTACCAAAATGACTAGCACATTTAGAAAACGGTTGGAAAGCTTTTATCAAAAATATTAATGAGACCAATTACATACGACTTAACATAGATGTGAAGAACTAACTACACATGACTTACAAACGAACTTCCTCTAAAGATTAAAATGCTGGGGCTTGAAACAGAAGGTAACTTATAATCCGAAATGGTTAATAACAGTTTTATAAGATCTAATAATTCCGGATCATAATAAATCCCAAGCGATGGTGTTAATCTTTGTTGGTGAAAGTATACATATACCAAAAGCTTACCCATTCGATAATGATAAGAATATTAATATTATTTTTTTATGTTTTAATTGAAAAATTGATTATATATCAAAAATGGTGCATGTTAAAACCCTATAAATATAGTTTTATAACTTTAAAATACAAATATATTCATTCAACATTATTTATTGCAGTTATTTTCCAGTTTTTAAATCTTTGAAGACACAAACATATTGAAAAGTAGATACCTTGCTCTTGTTCAATCAAACTGTAAAAAATATATGAAGCTATTAGAAAATTTCTAGGAAACTGGGATTCCATATAATTTTATAGTAACATTTCACGTTTTTTCCTAATATATAGTAGTACTTTATATAGTCGGTACTAGAAAAATCCGTGGAATGTTACTAAAAAATCATATAGAATTCCTAGAATGTTTCCTAGAAATGTTTAGTAACATCATATTTTTTTTAAAAGCTCATTAAAATTCAATCAGCCTCTTGTGCGTTTACCAATTTGAATCGTTTCATTTTAACCCCTAAATTCAGTCGATAGTTATTATGTTATAATAGACAGATAGAAACATACACATTATAATAAAGTTTGTTTTTGTTAAGGGAGGCTTAATACGAGTAGATCCATAAAAATCTGAAACTTGATTTTTCTATTACCAGCACCATAATAAGCTTCACCCTGTATATAAAATGCTATGTATTTTACGAAAATAATAATAGTTTTTAAATAATTTCGGAACATGAAATAAAATAATTAAAGATTCAAAAGCAAGCAATTTTAAGAATATGTTGTTTTTACAATTATATCTGTCAGAGACATATGCTGAAGTAGATCTAGGAGAGCCTTCTGTGTATCTTGGGAAGAGGTTGAAGTTCAGCATATATATTTTATCTGCTCTATTAAAAAACAGAATAATCTGAAAATAATTATAAAATGTCCATCTGGTATGTTTAAAGCCTCTGAGGGAGTCCCTTTGTATCTCTGTATAGGACAAAAGTAAAAGGTAGATAGATACATTGGCTGCAGTTCAAAAATTCCCTTCTCCCCCTGAAATTAAATAACCTATACAATTGATTTGGGGTTTTCCCTTGAAAGAATTAAAAATTAACCTCTTTTCATAGCTTACTAAAGAAAATAAATATTTATTCTTGTAAATATACTCGATACAGAACATTGCTGAAGATTTTATAACCTGTCTTGAACTTATACTATCAATGCTGGATTCTTTTGTTTACTGAAAGATTTCGTTTAGTTTAACTCGATGAGAATCCGAAGTTTGTACTAAGTGAGAGATGAAATAAAACTGTAGACTTTAAACAACTGCTACAAAATTGAAACGTCTTTTAATGTTTAAGAGAGCACACAAGATTCGAGTGATGTCCTTGTTGTCACACCTGGCTTAGATGTCATAAAACTAATGCAGTCGTCTCTTATATCATACGATCATCAGTTTGAGTGCACCTATCTAAAAGTCAAGAATGTAATATTTATTCAAGCTTAAGATGGTGTTACTTGGATATAGAGAAATAAATTGATGTTCACGCATCAGATATGCATTATAGATGTGCCATGAGTCATCTTTGATCGTGCTAAATATATCATCGTTTGTTTGGTCAGGATGTTAAAATACGGTTTGGTGGCTGTTCAAAAATTAAGATCAGAGCTTAGGTTATAAATTGTGATAATGAAAGTACAGTGACCTGTAGAGAATGGTAATTGTTTTATTTCACCCCAGTATCCGTTAAATAGATGTAGTGAATTACCATTTTCTTTCGGACATATCATTGCCATCAAGCCCTGCTGATAAATGAGGTTCCAAAGCAGTAGCATATGCAGGGAAAATGCTGATCTCTCGCCTTAATAATTAATATGCTATAAACTATAAAAATTGATCCTTCAAATATTAATAGAATTAATTTTTGATTTCCAATATCCCTATCTTCACTTGAAAGAAGGAATAAAATAAGTGGAGTCTTCATACTAACATATTTTAATTCCAAGCATTACTATATTTTTGAATATATTCATATCTACTCGTTTCTTACAGCTGTATGAGTAGGATGCAATGAATTAGTTTGGTCTGTATAATCATAAATTATGTACACTAAAAGATACAAAATTATTATGGAAAGTACATTAAAAAAATCCTTAAATGAAAATTCTGAAAATTATTTAATAGAATTCATTGATTTATTAGTCATTGGATGGAAAACATATTCAGATCCCTGGTATCATTAATGTCATTGATAAATTGGATGATTCTACAAATACTGGATTCTTTGGAGTATCAAACAATCAAGAATTCTCAATTCGTTTTAAAAGTCTAAAAAAAGTCATCAAAATACTTCTAAAGTTACTTAATCATAATATGACATCCACAGAGCTCAGATGGTTATTTTTTCTTGTATTTTTGTATTTGTGTTTTTTGAAGCTATTTCAGTGACATTTACAAACATGTGAATGACAAGACATAGTTTGGAAACAATGCATATCCAGAATTATTATACTAATTTTTAATTAAAGCAACATATTGTTATAATTGTTCTTAATATAAGATGGATAAAAGTATAAAGTTTAAAATTACTTGAATGGAATATATAAGTACTTTTCAGTTTAGAATTGGGGCATGTGGATCATATGAAATATTGGGCAGGTGAATGACAAAATAGAGATTTAGTGGCTCTCAAAAAATCATTTTTGGCGCTTTTTAGCTTTTTATTCTTAACCTCAGTTGAATACCATCAATTGGAAGGTTTATGAAAGTGCGCAATCAAAATTTATTTATATTCAAATTTTACCCGCTTTTCATAAGTATATTAATAATAAAGGAATAAAACACATACGCTGAAATAAAGTAAAGTTTGTTACTAATCATAAAATCTTTGAAAAACAACAACATACAGCTCCATTATTATATAACAACAAGCTTGTTTTTTAGTAGTGTTGTTATTTCTAAAAATTTCCCTTTCCTCGAAAAAAAATTTCCTACTTTTCAGGCTAAAGATTCTTGGGATTCATTCTTATTTCATTTTATTTTTCAGCATTTAACATTCTTCACTACATATTCATTGACAGAACAAAAACTGAAAAGGACATAACTTTTTATTTTTAAAATAAATCTACCAGAATGTGCAAATCATGGGCCTCATGTGGATGACATTTTATTACATAAATAAATCTACCAGAATATATTAACTATAGGGCATTTTATTAAACTAATACTTTTTGGCGGTATCTGAATTTGAATTTTGGTATATTTGAAGGACAGAATTATAGTAACAATAGAAAAAATAGAAGTGGTTGTTGTTGTTGTTGAAACCCAGACCGTCCGACCTACCAGAAAGGTGTAAAGTAACTGTTTGGACGGTCGGGAAGTCCCACCCAATTTAGACCGGAACCCAGTGGGGGAGGCATCCACAGGGACCGTACCCTCCTTCCCCTACCACCAACCTCTCGGAAGGACTTTCGGACCCACATGTTTAACGTGATCGTACTATAAAAATAGAAGTGGTAAAATATTTATTAAAAAATTTTTAAAAATCCCCAAAATAAAATGCGTCACTACTGAACGCAAGTATTACCGTTTTTGTAGAATAACTTATTAGTATTTATAATTTCACTTAATTAGTTTTTATTGATTAGTTACCGATAATATTGCGCATAGTATTAATGACTGCCGTATATTACATATAATGCTTAATTTATTTAATATTCAGTATTATTATCAATGATGTTTAATAACATTGTTAGAAACAAGAAAATTAATAAATAATTAAATGAATTAAATTGTTTTGCATCCTCCTAAAAAAAGTTACTGCATCAAAAATACTAATATTTCTTAAGATATTGATCTTTTCATGACACATTGTATAAGAAAGTAAAGAAACGCTATTATAATATAATAATATATTACGATATAAGGCAATCTGAAGACATACTGAATTGAAAAAGTAATTATACATTCATTTTTTAAAACTAACCATCCGAGTTGTTTGTTTAGAGTCTTAGTAGTAAAACATTGTTTAGAGTCTTAGTAGTAAAACATTGTTTAGAGTCTGAAAAAAAATTGGCTTACTTTCGAGTATCAGGACTCACATTTTCAACTTTATTTTTTAAATCATAAAAATGAAAATTATTAATGCAACACTTCTTATGAGTCATAAAAATACACATTGTAGAAAAAAAAAATGATTTCAATAAGCAGAAATTATGTAAAGTATATAGTGGGAAATCTCACAAGACAAATTAATATAAGAAAGTTTTGTTTCCAAATGTTTAAAAAAAAAAAACTGTTGCAAACAACGATGCGTTGCATCCAGGCACTTTCTAATGCCATTAATTGATTGGTTCACTAGAGCCATCCAATGTAATTAAAGTGAGTCTCAAAGGTGATGGGACAAAGTGGGAACTGTGAACTATAGGTGCATTTATTCTAACTCGGAGTGATATGGCACGCTGAACATAGTTCAGATCGAGATTAAAGTTTTACCGAATTTTCGAAAATACTGTTTGTTCTGAAAAATTTATTCTATTAATATACGGACTAAGATCAACTTACGATCCGTTTTTTTTTTTTTTACAAAGTAATGAACATTTTTCAACGTACTGGCATATTCTCTAGCAGGTTGGGAGTATGCTAATCTAAGGAAAGTCACCACAAATCGAGGAACACTTTTAAAAATCAGAAATACAACTAAATTATTTATTGAAAAGGAAATTGGTTATAAGTAACATTGAAACATAATGATGATGAAAAGAACAGAAACTGTTGAATCAATCCTCAAGTCAATTCAAAAGAAAAAAGAACGATGATAAAAATAAGTTGATTATTGAATATGCTGTCTTCTAGTTGTGTGTCTCAGCTCTCATAATTTTTATAGTGTGGGATATTTATTCGAATTTCTTTAGACTTACTAGTTTTTGCCATTGATAAAGAGGCAGGTTGAATACGTTATCGACGAATATTCTTAACAGGGTTGCATTGAATCTATTTTTACCCGCATGTCACACGCCATGGTAATTAATATAAAAATATAATTCACACAGCTTTCTTACACTTAAAGTCAAATTTATTGGGGCTTTAAAATTATAAGTAAAAATAAGAGGTCATGAAAATGTACACCTACCAAAATGTGGGATTTAAGGTAGTACGGATGGGATAGTAATGACTGTGATTAAAGTAAATTTTTAAATGGTAGATAATGATGTAGGAAGAGGCGTTTTCCCTGAATGCATTTCGAAAAAATGCATATTTTTCCGTCGTGAATCAAAGGTGATTCCTTTGATCTAATTCTAATATAAATACAATTATAGCGCTGCTGTTCGTATGACAAAAAATACGATATTTGGTAAGGATTTTTTTTAGAATTACATTTGCTCATATTTCAGAGTGAATATTTTTAATTATTTTTTTCTCCATTCTATACTTTGATATCTCTTTTATTTAAAGTTTATTAATACGGACCATATAACTATTATTGAAAACAATTGTTTATTTAGTTGCTTTTAAAAATATACTTTAGAGATGAAGAATTTTTAATAAAACATTGAAAAAATAAAATATGTTTCCTTGAAAGAGCTGAATGAAAATAAAAAGTAAACAAGATTTTGGTATACGTTATTCTTTGCATTTCTCCCTACACTATTCTTATCAACTTCACCTGCACATTGTCCCTTCGTTCAACATCTTTGATGGGCTAGTTCTCGACTCCCAGAAACGTAGAGAGCTGAAACTCTGCACATAGTTTCATTTATCAAATGTTATTACGTTACGTTGTTACGTCATTTACGGGCATCATGACTACGTTTTAGTCTTTTTTATGCATTTTTTTTACAAATAACAGTCCAGTGTCTTGAGATGAAATGTTTCCTTGGTTAAATGAGTCGATCGATGTATAATATTACATAGTTTTGAGCGTAAACTACGTAAAAAATGTAAATTAGAAAGTAAAAAATTAATTATGAGGAAAAAAACAATCGAACCCTGGATCTCCGAACTGGCCAGCCGACGCTCTACCGTTGAGCTACTGAAACGAAAATGCAAGCTCTTATTGTCAAAGTGGACTCTGCATTCTTCACTCTAAAATGGCAGATTGGCGAGCAACCTGACTGACCACTTCCTGCTTTTTTTTTACCTCAGGTTAGCCTCCTGTTATTACTATTTTTACGCATGTTATTATCCTGCGTGGTCGTTTTTCTCTCAATGTGAAATCGGTGTTCAATCTTTCAGAGTCCACTGAATCCGTACTAGTCGTACTAGGGTCACTTCCATACCTTCGACATCTTTGCATTAGCCTACAGGGTTGATTTGTTCGGGCGACATTGTAAAGAGCCTCGTTGCCTCAACCTGGAGTCGAACCCCTGGATCTCCAAACTGGCCTGCCGACGCTATACCGTAGAGCAACAAAATTGCACGAGACGAAATTGCAAGTTCTTGGTGGTGAAGCTCTTGGTGGTTGGATCGGTGTGGACTCAGCACTTTACACAATAGTGGTGCACGAAAAAGGAGAAAATAAATTTGAATCACACACGGAATTGAACCAAATTGAGATCGTATGTAAATTCAGTTCAAAACAATAATATATAAATCTCATCATTATACAAAATTTATATTAGGCAAAATTGTCGAAGGGGAATAAGGGTTCAATTCAAAACAATAAAATATAAATCTTATTCTTATCTAAAATTGATATTATGCAATATTGTCAAAACTATTTCATATGCCTATACCCTCCTTCCCCTTCGACACTTTTGCTTAATAATAGTTTTATGTATCATTGTTTTGAGTTGAATTTGTCTAGACCCCTCCATGTGGTTCAATTTCGTATGTGATTAAAATATATTTTCTACTTTTCCGTGCGTCACTGTTGTGTACGGGAGGACATTGAAAAAACAATTTTTTTTCCCTCATAATTTATTTAAATTCAATTCTAAAATTCATTAAATATTATACAATAATTGTATTAGATTTTAGATGCTTTATTATGAGTGACATTCAAATACATTTCATCTTTTTTAACAACAACAAAAAATAACTCCATTTATTTTCATTTCTGAAATCTTAATCATATTACCACTTAACATATAATAATAAAATAAACGTTCAAAACTCCTAAAAACTGTTAACAACATTTATACAAATGTAACTAAGCAATATATAAGATTAATATTAACAGAGAGCAAAGAAAAGATGAAAGATGTTATTGGACGATAAAATCTCTTATTACCTATTCAAAGCCGTATCGTACATTTTGCACTCATTAGATTATGGTAATCTCACCATGAAACTGTTCTGTAGCACATGTTTAGCATTCATTTCAGATTTTGGTTCACGGTCGGAATAATGAAGAGGAACACCCAAAACCTACTCTGGTTGGCTAGAATTGAAGATCCTGTTCATCGGCGGTTGGCGCATTCGCAATATTATAATATTTGGACCCTGACTTCATTGCCTTCTATATGGTTTTTATAAAGAGCATTTTGATTTTTTTTTCTTTATTTTTGACCCTGAACTATGATTTCTATATGGAATTTATAAAGAGCATTTTGATTTGGTTATCTAACGTTAGAAAAGTTTGACCCTGAACCATGCTTTCTATAGGGAATTTATAAAGAACATTTTGATTTATTTATCTAATGTTAGAAATTTTTCACCCTGAACCATGCTTTTTATATGGAATTTATGAAAAGCATTTTTACTTATGTATCTAATGTTAGATATTTTTGAAATAAATGTTTTCAAAAGCATGCTCATTTAATCGTTACAGTTAAATATATATTTAAAAAAATAACGTATGCAATACATGCATTTAATATTCTGCTGCAATAATAACACAAACTAGAGCTTACTGCTAACTCTTTTTCGCTGAAAATCAATAGAGCAAGGTTGTTGCCGAATAAAATAAGCATACCCATATTATGCATTCTATAATATAATTTGCATATCTCATTAATATAATTTGCATGCATAAATAAATGTTTGCAAATCCATGCTGATTTAATCGTTAACGTTAAATATGTGTTTAAAAAGAAAAAATTAACGTGTGTAACTCATAACTTTTCTACAAAATTAATTTAGATATTGTGGTGCAATAATACACACACTTGAGCTTACTTCTAACTCATTATTGCTGGAAAAAAGCAGGATAAGTTTGTTACTGAATAAAATAAACATACCCATAAAATGCATTCTATAATGTGCATATCCCCTTACAAATATTTGCATCCATAAATAAGTGTTTTCAAATTCGTGCTGATTTAATCGTTATAGTTAAATATGTATTTAAAAATGTCTAATGTGTGCAACACATGATTCTCAATATTGTGGTGCCATAATAACGCAAACTAGAGCTTACTGCTAACTCGTGTTCTCGCCGAAAATCAGTAGGGCTAGGTTTCTGCCGAATAAAATAAGCATAGCCCATTTCCTGCAATTTACTTGATTATTTCGAGAGATAATGGTGGAAAACTAATTGCTAATATACGCGAAAAAATATTTATTAACTTTAATTATCATACAAAATATCATTTAATTAGACTATTTTGACGTATCTATATAGCGTTGCATGTGAAATAGAAAAATTTCTAATGCAACACAATTAGTAAATGGTGTCTGCTTATTTCTGGTCAAAAAAACTTAATCAAAGTTAACTGTTATCAAAGAATTCACCAATTTGATAACAGTTAACACCTATAATTTTTTTATTTTTTTTAGAACTTAAAATATCTCGACAACGATGCACGTTAGCGTCGTATATATAATAGCATTTGCTTTTAAATAATATATATATATATATATATATATATATATATATATATATATATATATATATATATATATATATATATATATATATATATATATATATATATATATATATATATATATGTATATACATATATATATATATATAAGTATATATATATATATATATATATATATGTATATATATATATATATATATATATATATATATATATATATATATATATATATATATATATATATAATAATAGAAGTTTGAAAATCCAATGAACGAAAAGTAAGAAGATGTAACACGATAAACCTAACTTTTTAAAAACAGTCACAGAATAAAATATAATACAGCAAATCATCAATCAAATGGATAAAAAATACAAAACACAAGCTATCAAGTTACAGAAAATCAACCAAATTAAAAGGTATGGAAACAAAAAAAGAAAAACTTAAACTAAATTCAACTATCTAACTGGCTTACAAAACAAAAGTAAAAATCAACTAATCCTCAAGCAAATGGAAAAAAATAAATAAATTAAATATCGAATCAACAAGTCAATGAAAAATATATAATACAAAGGTATGGAATCGAAATAAGTATAACAAACGAAATCAAGCACAAACGCCATACACGTGGACGAGGCTCTAAGCCTAAATCATGAATTGTTAACCTCTACAAAAATCTAATCATGTCCAAGTTTTTTGTAGAAGCAAACACAAAAATGCATGTTTCTGAAGAAATAGATAGATTAAATCTATAAACTATTTCTACTTGGACGACATACATAAAGAAGGAATAAAAAAGAAAAAATGAATACCTGGAAAAAGCACAGCGTATGTACAATCGATTCAATACAGGGAACACTGATAGAAGAGACCAGTGTTGCCTTTCGTAAAGAAAAAATAAAAAAAAACATTTACTGTTGCCATTCATAAGAATTGAAAAACTGTGAAGCGAAATGTTAAGAAAAAGTATTAATATACAAAAAGAGCTACTAAAAAGAGGGGCAAATAATAGTAATGCTGAAGTGGGAAGTGAATGTAAAAAAAAAAAAAAAAAAAAAATACAAACAAGAGAATGGAGATGTCTGGCTAATATAAGATACTATGAATAGAATTATATGATACTATGAAAAGAATTATAAAAATCCAGCTATTTTAAATTTTTTAACAATACTATTTACTAAATAAGAGGGATATTTATATAAATTACTAGTAATTATGAGATTATTGATATGCATAGCATGAAATTTTTTATCAGATAATCTATAAATTCTAAAAAGCTGATTGAGTATAATATTTCTAAACAATTGAATCGAGTTACAGGAATTAAAAGGTAAGATTTTATTAATATTAAAATTATAAAAGTCTTTTTTATCATATAAATTTGTAACAATTCTATTAGAAGGATCAATAAAAAGATTTAAATCCAAAAAATTAACATTTTTACTAATAGTAGCTTCATTAGGAATTAATTCCAAATTGTCTGAATAGTAATCTATATCTATGAGATAATTTTCTGTGTGTACTAAGCAAATCAGATCATTAACATATCTGTAAAAAGTATAATCTATTGAAGTAAATGACTTTTCATAATGATAAAGGTATAAATTAGCTAGCATACTGCTACTGCAGCCACCCTGTGGAACTCCTGAGACTTGTAAGTATAATTTATTTCCTTGAAAAATATAATTGTTGAAAATAACAAAGTGAAGAAGTTTAGGAAAATTTATAAATTTAATTTGATTTGAAAGAGGTGTAATATAAGCGTTATATAGAGCTAAAATTACATCATATAGATCAGATATCTTAATATTATTAAAAAGATCTTTAAAATCAAAAGTTTGAAATCCTATTATTTTTCTAAGAGATGTTAATTTATTCTTTAATTCTTTACTATTATTTAGAATATGGTAATTATTGCTAGTCTGGCTTAAACTATTATTTATTAGATTTAAAGAATTTAGTAATAATTTACTCGCAGTAGTAGAGTAAGTATTATGGCCACTAGTAACTGTTCTAAATTTAATAGGATTTTTATGAAATTTTGGAATAAGCACTATATAAGGAAATTTAAGATATTTATATTTAATATTTAAATCACTATACATATTGATAATTTTCAATTTAATACTATTGATGGAATGCAAATCAGGTTTAAAAAGACTATTATTTTTTAAATAATCTAACAGAAATTGAATATAAAATTTTTTACAGATAATAGCATAATTATTAGAGGCTTTATCAACATAGGTAATAACAAAGGAACTTTGTAAATCATTAATGAAATGTTTAATATTATCAATATTATATAAAGATCTAGACAATTTAATATATCTAATAGCATTTTTAATTGATTCTAATATAGTAAATTTCCACATATTAAATGCCTCTAATGGCAGAGCGTATTTACAAACTAATTTATATATATATTTATCAAGATCTAGATTAATTGATTTTAAAACTTTAAAAGAATTATTACAAGAAGGTATCCTAAATTTAGTGCCAAATGACATAATGGTTCTTAACACATTGTCACTAACAATGTCTAAATCTCCTGTAACTATATGCCCCAAGTCTGGATTTAGAAATTTATCAAATTTATTTAATTTACAAATACATCCACTATCTACAATTGACTGAGAATCATGATCAAAAGAGAGCGATTGTGAAACTTCATTATAATTAAATATAGACCTACCAATAGGCTTATTGTATTTGAATGTCTTTGAAACAAATAAATCACCAATAGGCAATAAATGTTTAAACTTGTTAAACATATGTCCAAAATTTATAGAATTATATATAGGATGTTTGAAAGAGATAACACAATAAGAATTAGTAGTTGTATTATTATAATGAAATTGATTTAGTTTTAAATTTAAAAACTGTGATCTTGTAATAAGCAAATCAAAGAAAATATGATTAAAATGTTTATTAGCAAGATTTAATTTTAAAAAATGGCATAAACCTTATTTAAATGTTTTTTCTTTACCGCAAAAACCCAGGATATATATATATATATATGCCACATACAGTGTCTATAATCGTAACATCTTAAAACATATGTTTTTATTAAATTTTTATGATTTTCAGAAATAAATTGTTCGATAGTCGAGGGACTTCGCTGAGAAGTTAACCCTGAATATTAATAGATTTCTGGAATAGAAAACAATGGTGTGAAATCTCATTCGATTTGCATAATTTACTTCAGAGATATCGTGTGTATCGACGCATACACAGACAGACAAGTAGACATCATTAAAAAATCGGATTCATATCCAGGATACGACAGAAATACGACAGATTTCAATGTACTACCAAACTGTTTTAGAAAACATTTTCTTTGATGACATAACTGATTAGGGCGGTCCAAATTAAATTATCGAAAAGTATTCAAATTGCGATTATTATACTACAGTTCTGTTATATATATATATATATATATATATATATATATATATATATATATATATTCGTAATGAAATGTTCAAGCTTAGTATTAATGTACACATATAAATACACAATTTTCTAAAATAATTCAAAATTTCAAGTTTTAGCAATTAGTTCAAGCAATAACATATGTTCATACGAAGTAAAACTTATTATTTATGAAAATATAGTTGAAGTACAGCAAAAAAGTAATTTGGATTATATAATCATTAAATAATTCTAACTCATAACAGTCTTGATAATATAACTCGAACTTTCTTAAGAATTTCAGCAAGGAAAAGAATAAAAAAATCGACTTTTAAAAAATGCATTAATTGAAGCTCTATTTGAGAAAGTAATTTAATTTTCTGTCTTTTTATTTCATGAAATATTCTAAAATGGGCATTACTAAACGTTCGAAAATTTCCTTAGCATTAGCTTAATTAGTTTTTGCTTTATTTTAAGCATTTTGCCGGATGATTAAAATAACATTCAATGCAAAAAAATGAATAAATTCTACATAATTTGCCTTAGTTTTGCCTTTAAGAATATAAATGACAGTTAAGCAACTCAAGTCCTCTTGTTGTGGAAGTCAAAACGAAATAAAATGACTAACTTGGTCCATAGCTGTGCTGTAATTATGGGCAATATTAATTTAGCTTCTACTGAAAACGCGGTAAATTAGAAAATTATTCAAAAAATGCACTTGCTCAGTTCATTACGAATTCCTCATTAAGGTTATTTGAATTTCATGTGCATGCATTAAGGCTGAAAGGGTCGGAGGAGGAAAAAATGACGACAGAAGCGTTTTTGTTTCAGTATTCATTAATATTCAAGAGTTTCGGATCTTCCATTAGGTAACGCTATCCCGAGTTGTTCGCAAACGCATAACAGTAGTGGTTCCCAGAACAAATCGTGCCTACGTAAAATGTATTGTGTTTAATAATTGGTTAAAAAGCGTGTTTATCTATCCTGTTTATCTTTGAATAAAAGCTTGTGTTATGAATTTTTGTAATAGAGCCGCTTTTCACGCAAATTTATGTTTTTCGCTATAATTAAGTGTCATCAGCAGTGTGTGTTTTTGATTCAAATAGCAAATAATCGGTGTATACCCGCAGTCGCATAGACTTATAATTGTGTCACATGATTTGTTATTAAATGCGAAATAAAATAGATTCAAATGAATGTGTCTATTCAAATGAATGTGTCATCAGTAGTGTGTGTTTTTGATTCAAATAGCAAATAATCGGTGTATACCCGCAGTCGCATAGACTTATAATTGTGTCACATGATTTGTTATTAAATGCGAAATAAAATAGATTCAAATGAATGTGTCTATTCAAATGAATGTGTCATCAGTAGTGTGTGTTTTTGATTCAAATAGCAAATAATCGGTGTATACCCGCAGTCGCATAGACTTATAATTGTGTCACATGATTTGTTATTAAATGCGAAATAAAATAGATTCAAATGAATGTGTCAAACCCATTCATTGAATGTTGATGTTGAAATCCAGACCGTCCGACCTACCAGGAAGGTGTAAGGTAACTGTTTGGACGGTCGGGAAGTGCCACCCAATTTAGACCGGAACCCAGTGGGGGAGACATCCACAGGGACCGTACCCTCCTTCCCCTACCACCAACCTCTCGGAAGGACTTTCGGACCCACATGTTTAACGTGATCGTATTCCGCATGAACACGGCGGCAGTGAATGTGTCAAAGCCATTAATTTTTACTTTCCTTATTTACATAATGTATAAGGAAAGTATTGTGACGGGGTCGAAAATTCGAATTCGAGTTTTCGACGGGAGAGCACGTTTCAAGCACCCCTGATCACGAATCAAACATTTTGGAGGCGATGTCTGTGTGTGTGTGTGTGTGTGAAAGTATGTGTGTGTGTGTGTCTGTGTGTCAGTGAGTGTGTGGCGACGATATCTCCCGAACGAATGGAGCGATTCGAATAAAATTTGGTACAAAAATCACAATCTGTGAATACTGGAAGCCTATTGTTTTTAAACGTAATCGAAAGTTCAGAATCCCTAAATATTCGAGTGAAATTTTGAAAAAATCATCAAAAAATCAAAACATTTAATAAAGTTACACAAATAGACATTTCTTATGTAATTTTTCCTTAGAAAACGATTAACATAAACTTTAGAACGCTAGCACAAACCGTTCACGAGATATCGCAGATTTTTCAAATAAATTTATCAAAAAATCCCATAAATTAATAAAAAATATCAACTGTTGAGAAACATGTTCACTTTTCATATGTAATATCATGCGATAAATTGGGTAACATCATTCTCGTGGATCTAGCTCGTTCCATTCATGAGAAAAGATACTTTCAGTAATACTTTTGTATTTGAACGCCAATAGTCATTTATCTGCTACAAGAATAACTTATTTCTCCGTTCATAACGCTTGGCGAGATTTTGGCGACGAATTTGGCGGAATGTCGCCAACTTGGCGAATTTTTGAAATGTTACCAAATTAACAGAAATCTCGCCATCTGGATAAAAATGACGCTAAATCTATGAAAATGACGACTAATTGTCGAAAATTCAATATCTTGGAAAGAATACAAGTATCTACTATAAGAATAATTTTTTTTTAACTGTAAAAGTAGTAAATTCATTACATTATATAAGGAAAGACATGTGCTGCCCACATCAGATTTTTTAACACTTTACAACAAAGTTGAAAAGTGTTTATGACTTTGTTCATTCTGTCTGTCTGTCTGTCTGTCTGTCTGTCTGTCTGTCTGCCTGTCTGTCTGTCTGTCTGTCTGTCCGTTAGCACGATAACTGCCGTAAAAATGAGTTTATCAAAATGAAATTTTAGTATGTTGTTCAGACGGTCTGTAGGACCTATGGGAATATAAATAAATAATATCACCCAATTAGTTTTTTATTGAACCCGGGTTGAAAAAATGAAATACATTGAACCCTATGGGACCTAATTTTTCAAACATTTTTTAAGTAAATTTAAAATTCACGAATTGCTTCGAAATTTTTAGGAAATATTCACATTATCCCATAGAATATATAAAAAAAAATTCAGTAAAATATGTTAAGTAGTTTTTTAATTAAAAAAATTATTTAATATAGGGAAAAAAACAAATTCAATTAAATTCTGACTTTGGGATATCTTCCAGAAAGAAAAGAGAGAGATATTATATAATAAATATCTCTCCATTTGTTTAAACGTTTTGCATATGGGAGTGGCTTCATATTTTAAAATAAATTTGGTAGATAACAATTTTTAATTTTTTATAAATTTTATATAACTCTTCATGATAAATTTAATTGATGGCATTTTAAATGCACTTTCCTACGTCCTAGAGAGTTAAAATTTGGTACACAGCTTTAATTTGTTGAACATTTTATTCGACAAAAATTTGATGGATCTTTAAATATAGATCATACATTTTTTTCGAAATGGCCTGAAAATAATCCCCGTTCACTTCTATAAATCATTGGTGTAATATTGTTAAAAATTCTGATGTGGACAGCACATGTCTTTCTCTGCAGACTCATATTCGTTCTCTTTATTTATTCAATGATAATTTGAGTTTATCTGCACAACATAAGTATTTTAAATGACATTGAATTTACACGTTAAACTTAAATTTGGTTCTCATTTGATAGCTAGACTTATTGTCAAAGGTGGCGTAGCGAAAACGCGAAAAAACTAGAATATCTCAAGAACGGCTAGTCCTAGAGTAATGGGGTTAGTCTTATTCTTTTTGTTGTCAAAAATCACATATACAATAGGAATTTAATTGATATAATTGAGCACACGTAGTCTTTTATTTTTATATATAACGATTTTTGCTGGCCATTTCGCAAAAATAGCCCGTTCCTTTTTCTCGAATCGTAGTAGAATAACCTACAAATGATTTATATACAAAATTTTGTTAAATTTGGTATATAAATCACTTGTAGGTTATTGAAATATTATACTCCAAATTTTGTTAAATTTGGTTCATTAGTTTTTAGCTAGAGTGGATAAAGGCAATTTCTGCGGCCATTTCGCAAAGAAGGCAGATTCTTTTATTACGAATCGTACTATAATCTAATGAACATCAGGATTTCCCACAAAAAACATACCTACCAAATTGTATGAAATTCGGTCCATTAGTTTTTCAATTAGAGTGGATGTAATATCCACACAGACACACAGAAACATACACAGATACACCCTTACACACACAGACGTCTTCCTAAAAGTAGTTTTTTCGTGTTCTAGAAGTCCCAAAACGTGTAGATACTTTGAAAATTCGAGTTCCGATCTTCGGCACGATTCCAATACTTTGAGTACATACACATACACATATATATTATCTGTGTATTATCTGTGTATCTAAATTCCGTGCCTATGCAATTACAATAGTTGTGATTTTAAATGATCCCTAAACTTTTATTATTTCTTCAAGGAAGCCTAATTTTAACATATGCAGAATGCAAATATGTCAAGCGATTGTAAGATGAATTACATAAGAATTGCTGAATTTTTTTCACACAAAATTATTTAGCTCTGGAGTCTGGAATACAAGTTATATGAATGAAATATTCATTGATTTTGCATAAAGAATCAGTTGATTTATATTTCGATACAGTTTTAAATATTTAAGTATAATAAATTACTGTAGTACTGGGATAATGTAAAATATATTACCACTGAATGAATCACATTTTAGAAATTTTTAAATGAAATTACATTTCAGTTGGAAAGTGTTTCATAATCAATGCTTATGCATGATTGATCTTTCTTGTTTAAGATGCAATGATGATCGCTAATAATGTAAAGTAAACCTCTTTTCACTCTCCTTTCAATACATAATGTAAAAATGTAAAGGATGAATATTATAATGGTGGCAGAAATCTAATGAGTATTTTTGAATACGAATCAACCATTTTAATAACTGAGGGTCTGTAGAGTGTATATATGAAACAAATGGAGTAAATCGAATTTTTATCATATTAACACGAGGTGGACATGTTTGTTATCTTTCAATCCTGGGTTAAATTTCTTTCTTTTTTATTTTATCGTAATCCTAGTTTTGAATATTTTTAAGGACCCAAAAATGCGCCTTTTGTATATAATTAATAAAATAAATTATTGTGAATGAATTAAATGTGTAAAGTTAATGTTAAGGTTATTTGATTTAAAGAGCATCTGAAAAGTTAAAAGGTGCATGCGCCTCTGATGATTTTGTATATTCAGGATTTTCTATCCATTTATTTTCACTCTTTTGTTTTCTTATGTGTGTGTGATAGATTAATAGTACTGTAGTAACGGTAAATTAAAAAAAACATATATTTATTGCGCTAAATGCGGCATATAAAAAAAGTTGAAATTAATAATCAAACTTAAATGACAACCTAAGAAATGAAAGATATATGGTAAATAAACTTAATTAAAAAACTGCGGAAGATACGTTAAATGTTCACAGGATTTCATCTATAATAATAGCAAAGCGCATGCTGCACAACTTTGACCTTATAATATATGTAAAAACTCTAATATAATTAGCATTATGGAAACACTATAAAAATAAAATGCGTAATATTTATATATATATATATATATATATATATATATATATACATATATATATATATATATATATACATATATATATATATATATATACATATATATAGACTTGTTGTTTCGATATTTATTTTATTTATTTATTTTTTTCCATTTGCTTGAGAATTTGTTGATTTTTACTTTAGTTTTGTAAGCCTGATAGATATAGTTGAATTTTTGTGTTACAGCTTCTCACTTTTCTTTCATTGGATCTTCTAAACCCTCTTTTTCTTACATATATATATATATATGTATATAAATGTATATGTATATAAATATATATATGTATATAAATATATATACAGTGTGTCCCAAAAATATCGAAACGCGCTTTAATTCTTTACCTTTGGAGATAAGTGGGCAATGTAAATTGCAAAAATGTTGAAAGTAAGGTAGGAAATAAGACTATGTTAATGAAATAATCCTCCCATTAATTTTCAAGAAGTTACACTTTTTAAATTTTTATACGACTCTATTAGAAAAATTTGGTCAATCAGAAAATTTTTATTTTTAATGCAAAAAGATCATTAAAAAAACCGCATATCTGTATTTTTAAAATTGAGCGAGTTATATTTTATTGAAAATTGAACATTGTGGGTGGGGACATATATCAAATTAGATATGTAAATTTGTGACACATCACAAAAAAGATAAAACTGGATGATAATACATAGGAGACATTTTTGCAAATTCCGCGTAGGCTCACGATGCAGTCACGGATTCTGAAGTACTTTTCACATTGAGACATGCCATATTTTATTTGAAACAATTAAAATAAATATTAACGTATTTTTGATCTAAACAATTTTCATCTTCAATTTGTTTAGAATCCCTATTTTCACTGATGAAATAGCCTTTCACTTGGTACGGAAAAGGGGCATAATTCCGATTTTTTCCTTTATCATAATTCAGTTGATTTTAAAGATGCAGATATGCGGTTTTTTAATGATCTTGTTGCATTAATAATAAAAATGTTCTGATTGACCAAATTTGTCTAAGGGGGGGGGGGGGGGGGGTCGTAAAAAATTTTAAAAGTGTAACTTTTTGAAAGTTAATGTGAGGACTATTTCATTAACGTAGTCTTATTTCCTACCATACATGCAACATTTTTGCAATTTACATTGCCCACATATCTCCAACAGGTAAAGAATTAAAGAGCGTCATGGTTTCAGAAATGCTTTTCATATTCATTTTATTCCTTTTATATTCACTAGATTCCATTTATTCAATTTCCAAACTTCTTGCCTAGCTCATCGTGCTACACTTAGCTACTGAATTGCAATTTTTTACCTTTACCTTCAGTTTACAAGCAATTTTCTTTGGTATTTCTCGGGTATATATATATTACAAGTAATCATAAAAATCTTCAATTATATATATATATATATATATATATATATATATATATGTGTGTGTATATATATGATGTATATATATATATACATATATATATATATATATATATATATATATATATATATATATATATATATATATATATATGTGTGTATATATATGTATGTATATATATATATATATATATATATATATATATATATATATATATATATATATATATATATATATATATATATATACCAAACGCATTGACCTCCGCTTTTATTCCTTAAATATTGATCTTAGACATATATAAATTAATTACAAAGTTGCGTTAAAAAAGGTACAGAATTTTATGAAATCGATACACATTTTCAGGAGATTAAATTTGAAGAAATGCAAAATTTAAATTTTTATGCGGCTCCGTAAAAAAACATTTCCCAATAAGTAAAATGTGCCCTATACACTAATAAGGTGGTGTACAAAATTTCAGCATTTTATCATAAAAAGTCCCAGAGATGTGTTTCAAAGTTGGTGAGGGATTAATCACAAATTAAAATGTACATGTTTACAGAAAGAGTGCAAATGACCCAACGCAGAAATTCATGATTGGCAAATAATATCTGCCTCTTATCTTTAGTAGATCTTTGGCATGGATGAAAAACATTTTGAACAAGCTTTGTAATCTGTGTGTAAAGTTATTATTTCTACACGGTGTAGATACTTTTGTACCAATAAATAGCAAAATTATTATTTATTTATGTAATCATTGTTTTTTTTCGTAATCTGTGTATGACCCCTGAAACGCAATCTGCCTACATGATTTTTTCCCCTCTGAGAACCCATGTTGATGCATCGAAAAGTGGTTTAAGTCAGCATTTTTGTCTTTTCATATCTCTGGGACGTTTTATGATAAAATGCTGAAATTTTGTACTTCACCTTATTAGTGTATGAGGCACATTTTACTCATTGGAAATGTTTTTGTACGGGGCCGTATAAAAATTTAAATTTTGTATTTCTTAAAATTTAATTCCCTTGAAAATTTTAATCGATTTCATAAAATGCTGTACCTTTTTTTATGTAACTTTGTAATTTTTATTATATATGTCTAAGATCAATATTTAAGGAATAAAAGCGAGGTCAATGTTTTTGGGACACCCTGTAGAAATGGTAGAAGTTAACTTGCCGCAAATTTTGACTACAAAGCTTTTATTAACATTTTATATTTAAAATAAATCTATTAAATTTCTTCGATTGAAAGAATGAATATTTTCTGTTAAAAATGCCATTTACATAATGTTTATGTTAACTTTTAAAAATTAAAATATAATCTTGTTAAGAATATATCTTTTTTTTTCATTTATTAATTACTCGATCTAATTACTAACATTTTATCTTACTTTAAAAGAAGATGAATATATGTATGTTTGTCTGTGCTTCGTCTACTGGTTGTGTAGAGAAAAATCTAAGCGGCCCACAGCTACGAAATTCGGTAAAATGGGTAGTTCTTATCGGGTTAAGAGGTTCCAATGCCCCTTGGAGTGATTTCTTTATAATTTCAAATTAGCTTTTTAGTTATTTTGTGATGTAGAGCGATTTTGACACATCTGTTCCTTAAGGATTTAAAATGGTAACACAGAGCTTCCCATTTAAACACCATCGAATGGCGCTATTTCTAAGAAGTTTTGAACAGAATCCGTAGCACAATTCCTTCATATAAAATAAAAATACATCGAAATATGCGTATTTCATGCACTTTCTTTTTCCCTTTGCGCATCGTCTAATTGAGGATCCGCACTCTTCTAGTTTTTGGGATATCCATTTAAGTTACATCTTTGCATTCTAATAAAAATATTTTCAACTCTTATGTCATTTGTAAAGTTTTAATTAAATTTGAACGGAAACTTCTTTTATAAGTTTTCAAATTTCACACAGCAGAAAATAATACCTTCTTAATAGAGTTTTTTCACTGTTTCATAAGGGCTTCGAAAGTCTCACGACGTTGCTGCGGAAGGCAAAATCAGTGTGAGTTTAATAGTCTAATTATTAAACTTTAACTTCGATGTTATATTTTAATAAGTATAATTTTGTTCTCCGTCTCATAGATTGCAATTATTCGATAGTAAAAGATTTCTACTCTTTTTATAGATTAAAAAAAAATATTTTTAGGGCTTTTTACGAGCGAAAGTGTATATAAATGCTTATTTGGGGGTGTTTTACGTCCATTCAGTGAGCATGGAGTAGACATGTCTTTATTGAATGAAGTGGAATTGTCATATTTACATGGAAACGGATCTCATCGTCGCTATGTGCTCGATGCTCTCGCTCAGTGTATGCACCCAGACTATTTATGTGGATTTCGGACGTATGTTAATATCATAATCGAATTGCGGGAGTACGCGTGCGTAGATGGCATGTACGTGATTGACAGCTACTGCAAGAAAACTATTGCAGTTAAAAGCTTTTTAAAAAGCTCAGTGATTGTGGCGTAGTCTCGTGTGCGCCCGTGCTGCGTTTTTTTTTAAAGTTTTGTTCTAATCATGCGTATTGTTAATCATTCTTAAGTTTTTTAGAATTCGCTGTGAGTTCCGGAGTATTTTAAATCAGATGTTTGTATCTTAAATCCCGGTTAACATCGGCTATTTGTTGGTTTGCAATTAACCGGGAATTATGATTTTCTTCTGAACGAAATCCATGGAAGTACCCAGCCGCACAGGCAAAAACCTATATTTAAAACAGTGGAAACACATTCATTAGGGCAGAATGGGGGCCAATACATAACATTTATAGCACAAAGCAGATTAGAGCAACACTCATCATCCACGTACTTCCCAGTCAACGTCAGACATTCCCAGACCAACGGATAGGAAAATTCGGGCAGACATTAGGGAGGGTACTCATTGAGGACTCATGCTGCATTGTGCAAACTGCGGTCCGTTTTGAACAACGATTACTATCCTTACATTGATGATACATAACTACATGCTGCACTAGAGACTCAAAGCAACATTAGGAAAAAATGGTTTCTAGTGCATATATGAGCAACATGCGAGACGCAGTGCTCGCGTACAATGCATTTTGAATTCTCAATGCCCACCTTATCACATTGCATCAGAGCAGGCAGATTTCTTTATGCGCATTGATAGAAAGGTAAGTTCACAATGGCAACCCCACAGCCCATACGCGTCACAAGGTGATATCAATATAGACAAGCCAAGGTCTAGGGTCACAACACGCATGCAGTGAACTGTAGAAAATAGTGATGATCACAAGTAACGTGTATCCACTTTGAAACACCCACTCCAACCCTAGGAGGATAAATTACGATAGGATGGATTACCAGGAAGATGGGATGTAATTCATCCTCCTGGCTTCAACCATGCCGATATCTACGTCAATGGGTATCCGTCATGGCGTCACTACGATCGTACCGCAGATCATCAGGAAAAACATGCCAAAAACTATGTCAACAGACCGCTCACAGAAACATAAAGCATCCGTGAACACGACACTTTTGCAACGAGACTCCCAAATGAGACTCATTCTTTTCTTGTGGGGCTGGACTCCTATACTACCGGCTGTGGCCGGAATTTGAATATATTTGTATAAACAAACTATACTTCTGACCTGGTAGGTAGAGCATTGGCTTGTTTCCTACCGAACTTGGGGAGTACATTCTTGTGCCACTGCTACAGAAAGAGTATGCTTCAGTTCCTTGTCAATTTCCTAGTGAGTTTGAGGAAACTACGCTTTCGCGGCACTAAAATGAGAGTCTACCACTGTTCGTCTTCTCGGTGTTCTCGGCTACATGGGGGTCAAGGTGGTGTGACGTGCAAGGTTTACAAGAAAATTATCCATTGACGGGGATTTTCAAAGTTGAGTTTGGGCCATTGTTAAGTTCAGCTTTTCAGGCTAATTAAAGTAAAAAATGATTGTTTTTACAAAAATTGCAACTTATGTTATACAAAATATAGCAGAGGAAAACAGCTTTGAAGTTTTTAGATTGATAGCAGGGTTAGCTGGTTTCAACCCCATTTATTTAAACCATTCTTTTTAAGTTCAAACCACAGTTTTTAGGGCTTTTATTTTTGTTTTTTAAATCCGTATTTTTAATCCTGTTTAATAGAAACAATTTAATTTCATGGAATTGGCAACACGCAGAGCATGATGAAAACATTTCCCGTATTTGAGAAGTATGCGGTTACCTAACTATGGTGAAAACTAAAAAAGGGTACAATACTAAAAGAGCAATAAAAAGGGTACAGTACTAAAAGAGTAATAAAAAGGGTACAGTCGGTGTAACAGTTATACATACAAAGACATCACAAAGTCAAATTACCGACAGCTGGACACTTTACTTGTAAACCATGCCGAATTGTAAACTGTTTAAATAAAATTAATGATGATTTTAAATATAATTCATCTGTTTATATCATACTGCACAACAGTTCTGAATTAATTAATAATATCTGTATGCTTCAACAAATTTCTGGATTCAAAACTTTTGATTTTACATATGTATTTAATAATATTGATATCACAGGTTTATATAAAGCTATAATCTCTCTATTTAATGATTATATCACACATAATAGAGATAATTTAAAAATACACAACTTTCTAATGCTAATACACGTTACGTTATTTAATAATTATTTTTTTAGGGTATTATTTAGATGTGTATACAATAATCAGGTGTATGACAAAGGGGTTGTAGCTGCAATATTTTAGCTAATTTATACCTATATTATTATGAACATAAATTAATATATAAAGACTATTTAATAATTAATTGTTAAATTCTTAATTATTTTCTTTATATACATAGTATACTGCGTAGGGAAGGAAGTATGGTGTCGAAAATTCGAATTCGAGTTTTTGCCAGAAGAGCACGTTTCAGGCATTTCAGAACTCTAGTGGAACGTTTTGGGGGGTGATGTATGTTTGTGTGTGTGTTCGTGTGTCTATGGAGCGATATCTCACGAACAAAAGGAGCGTTTCGAATGAAATTTGGTGCAAATATTACAATCTATGAATACTGGAAGCTTATTGATTTTAAACGGAAACGGTATTTTGGAAGACCCCCAAATTTTCGAATGAAATTTTGAAAAACTCATTAAAAAGTCAGAACCTTTAATAATGTTGCGTAAATGATCATGTTTTATGTAATGTTTCATTAGAAAACTAATGATATAAACTTTTAAACTCTACCATGAACTGTTCTCAAGATATTTCACGTTCCTCTAACAAATCTATCAAAAATATTGCATAAAATTAAAAAAAAGTAATTATCGAGAAATATGTTTACCTTTCATGCAATAATATGTCACAAATCTGTTAATATCATTCTCGTGGATCTAGTTCATTCCATTTATGAGAGAAGATACTTATGTAATAGTTTTGTATTTTTACAACCAATAATTCGCCAATAGTCAGTCCTTCATATATAAGAAAAGCTCTTCTCTCCGTTTCTGTGCGATCGTTTCGATAAGTTTGGCAAACTTGGTCACTAATTTAAAGGAATATCACCAACTTGGCGATATGTAGCCTTAAATTGACGAAAATACAATCAAAGTTTAAAAAATGACACCAAATTGATGAATTAATCATTAACAAAGTTTAATATATGGACTATATTGCTTATTGCGGTTGCTATCAATACTGATAATTGTGAATTTAGAGTTGCTTGAAATATAAGTTAATTGGGTACTTCGAAAACGTTTTACATGCTGTCATCCGGAAAAGCACCAAATTTACAATTCAACTTTATAAACATTGTGCCGTGGATATTATATATCATTTTTTCACTGTGAAAGAACTAAATTAAGTGCATTATATAGAGAAACCATGTGTTGCTCACATCAGATTTTTTTTATAGATATGCCATTTATTTAACTCGCATCACAACAGTCACTAACTATAGTAATTTTGATCATTATCCGACTAATCTTGAATTAATACCGAAAACGCCGAGTTAAGAGAAATCGAACTAATCGAATTTAATATTCAATATAAAATAAACTCGTCCCAAGACCTTCAAAACCTCAACCGATATTTTAAAATGCATTTTTCTTGAACATTTAATATACAGTAGAATAAAAACAAAGGATAATAATCAATATTTACAACAGAAGTTTATTGAAATTAAAACGCTTTACTATTTATTTCCTTGGAAAACATGTATAACTTATAGTACATTAAGATACTCTTACATTTCAATATAAACATATATATGATGCTTACGTACATTACACTCATAATTTATGAGTGAGATATTAATATACAGGGTGCCCAATGGCTATTTCCTCAACCGTTTGTCACAGAGATATACTTCCAATTGCAAAAATATTTTAAAGTTTAAAATCTATTATCTTAGAAACAGTTTAAATCAATAAATGCATTTCTGAAAGAAATACGAAATATAAATTTTTATACAGTCCCCCGATCCTACCAATTATATTTAGGAAAATCATGCTCATATAATTTTATGCAAAATAAAAAGGAAATCATCCTTTTACGACCAAAATTGACCTACTTACAGCTGTTTAAAGTTGAGCACGTTTTTGTGCTGAGAAATGGTTAATACGGTCCCTGATTGGTTGGTTGCCTGAAACGGGACATTTTTATGCGCGAAAAAGCGACTTAAGTCATAAAGTTTAATGCTTCATAATTCGGTGAATTTTGGTCATAAATGGAAGATTTTGCTTTATTTTGCATGAAATTTTATGAGGATAATTTTCCTAAATATAATTGGTAGGACTGGGGGACCGTATAAAAATTTATATTTCGTATTTCTTTCAGAAATGCATTTATTGATTTAAACTGTTTCTAAGATAATAGATTTTAAAATTTAAAACATTTTTGCAATTGGAAGTATATCTGTGTGACTAACGGTTGAGGAAATAGCCATTGGGCGGCACCGATAGCATTGGACACCCTGCATATAATAATATTTATATAACTGAACATCACCGCTCTATGAATGCAACCTACATCTAAAATTTCAGTTCACTGGCTTTAGTTAAATATTGCTCTAATTGAAATGCTGATTCTTGCTAATCAAAATTTGGTTGCTAATTATAAACCTCACTAAATCGAGTTTCGCGCTAACCAAACTCGCGTTAATAGATGAATTGTGGTATATATAATTAAATTCAATTATACATCATAACTTAAATATTTCACAGACTCATTCTATTAACTGAATACATATTTTATTTTATATACATTTTATGTATTATATAAATATATGTTTTTTTCATCCCATTCATTAACTATTTCATATTTCACGATTTCATGTTGCTTATTTCATGTTGCTTATTTCATGTTGCTAATTTCAACTTATTTATATCCCCCCCCCCCTCATTCATATAAATTGTTTTAAATATTCATTCTTACTTATGACCTCCCTGACCTGAGCTGTTACAACTTTATTTGCTTTAACATGACGGTTGTTGATTGGAATTGTAACAATTTATATTTATTTATTTCCATTACCTCTTGGCTGTGATAGGTACAAAGTTAAATACTTTTGTCTTTGATAGTTTATAACACACTCACAGTAAAACAGCATCAATCATGGATTAAGTTGGCCTCTGAAGAATTTTGTGATTTCACAACGATTTTATACTTTGGTTCGAAACCCATGTTGTCTATTGTGTCCATAATCTTAATTAGGCTAACGATTCTAATTCTTTTTTTACAATTATACAACTAAAATCTAATTCCACATGTCATTTTTATTCACAAGCGAATAACATATTTTACAAAAGTATATATACTATGCTCCAATTTCTGGATATTGCAATTTTTTTAAACTCAATTTAATTTTTTTTTTCAAAGAGGGCAAAAGTTATAAAAAATAAATATGTTTTTATTATCAAACGAGTGAGAGCTTTGTAAATGCATTTGAAAAATGAATATCTTTCTTTAGTAATTTAAATGAGCCATTCTTTAGATATTAGAAATTTTGCTTTTCCACAGGATCCTGAAAATCTTGAAATAATCAAGCCTATTGCATGAAATTTGGTTTTATTAATTTAATCGGTAACAATAAAGAATCTATTGCTTTTGAGTGCGATCTAGTTACAAGAAATCCAAAGTTTTTAAAAAACTTCTAATTGAATATATTGCATCTGAAATATTTTCGAGTACATTCAAATTTAACAAAACAAAAGGGGACATAAAGTGTTCACTTACAGAAATATATTAAATTAAAATCTCCATTCACGAGGTACATAAAAATTCACAACCTTAGCACTTTCGGCCATTATTATTCCCCTTATCAGTTGCAAAGTGAAAATAGGTGGAAAACATGAACTTAAATACACAAGCCGCAACCGCGAGATAAAATTTCCATAAAAATAATTTTACATTTTAAATACGATACATTTAAAAAACATAATTTAATTACAAAATGAAAAAAGGTCATAAATTACAGAATAACCAATAGATATGTCGTCAAAAGCAACAGAGCTGCTACTAAATATCCAGAAAATCATACAATGGGTTAACACGCAGTGAGTCAAGAATGAGACGCGAAGCATAACCGAGGGTTTTAACGGGATCAAAACTGCAAAAGGAAATCACGGTAAAGGTAAATGAAGGATGATGAAGGACATTATATTGCCCGAAAGCGCTATGGTTTTGAATTTTTGTGCACGTCGTGAATGGAGATTTTAATTAAAGACTTTTAATAATAGGTAATTTTTGGTTGTCTTTATGTTTTAAAGTATTTGAAACATGTTTACCATATTTCAATTGGTTTTTACAGGAGAAATCATTGATGTATTTAAAATGTCTGATGACTTCCATTAATTACCCAAATCAACATTTTTAAAACACGTTGATCATTTACCTTTAAATTTTTTTTTCAAAAAGACTTCCAGATTTCATGCAGTGAACTATTTATTCGTAATAAATCGCATGTCACAAATCGAGTCGATAAACCTGCGTTTCTATTATTGCACTTTGTAGCTGTGGATTACTTTCCTCTTAAGCTTTATGCGAATGAATGCAAGAAGCACGAATTCAATGTCATGTGCCTGCAAATCCAGATGCAGAAAGATGGAGGAACAATATCATTACGAGCGTTTACTTGTGCATTAGGCAAACAACAAAAGGTTCCTTCTTCATTTCAAACAAACGTGCTCGTTTGCATTGTATTAAGCAGTCGGTAAGGAAAATAAAATATGAATTTACTGCCACATTTGCGCTCTCACGTCATTTATTAGCGTATGGTTAGAATGTTGAAAACGCACTGAGAATTACTTCGTGAAGCATTTTCTTTACTTTACGTTGTTATTTAGTAGTAAAATTATTTACTCGAAAATAAAATTAGACAAATATGTTCAGTTATGATGTGTTCCGCACAAAAATGTATAATTTAAACATTTTTAATTTAAATTGTAATTTTAACTAGTGCATTTTCAAATTTTTGAACTTTCGCCTATATTTTATAATACAAAAGGATACATATGGCTATAAAAAAGCCCATAACTTCATATTTTCACTTTCATCTTTATGTATGGAATATTTATGTATTTATATATATATATATATAAAATATGAAATTTTTATTTATAGTTTTAACAATATTTTGAAAATTATAAACATTGATGTTTACTAATTTTCATTTAAATCTGTAAAAATCGTATTTACTTTTATATAATTTAAACTTTCAAACTTCTATTTACTTTTCAATAACTTAAATTTAAAGTGGTTTTATTTACTTTTGAATATTTAAATTAAAAATTCCTCTATGTACTTTAAATAATTTAAATTTAAAAACTTTTGCTTACATTTCAAGCATTTATTATGAAGAAAGTAACCTACTTGACCTCGCCAAAAAATTTCTAACCGCACCTTATTTCTTACCGCACCTTATAAAAGAAAGCACAAAATTAACAGTTGGAGGCCAAAATCATTCCAAGCAATTGCTGACTTGTAAAGCAGTTGATTAGCTGTTTTCGACACCATTTTATTGTTGTCAACTCCTCATTCCAGGCGTATATGAATCTCAGCTCTGTTACCAATGATATTTTTGTTCCAAGCCATTACATTTTCAAAGTACAGCTTCATCTTATACCAAATATTAGATAAATTTTATCAATTAGTAGTATTTTCAAATCGTGAAAATGAGAAACAGCATCTTTGCTTTGGAAATTCCCATATTTTTATCGTGTTTAAATGTTTGAATTAAACACACGTCGACATCTATAAATCCATATTGTGAAATGAAAATGGTCATTGCATAGGCAAATTATGACTACACATGCAGAAAAATCGTGAGAATTGCAGCACGTAGCGTATGGCATGACATACTGATAGTGCCACATATCATAATTAGCTGGTCATTTTTAATTTGGCTACAAATATCTGGGAATCGGAAAATTACCAAACCCGAATTTGTAACAATAAGAACAATTTACAAAGCTTCATAAGATAAATACAGTCAGATTGCAAACTACTACTTACTAAACTATTTCTTCTATTTGTTGCTACCCCCCATGGTCCAATGGGGATTTCTACATTTCTTACACAATATTGCAATACAAATCTTTATTAATGTTAATTATAGAAAACACTAACTAAGATAATTAAGGTTCAGTTTACAGAATTATGATATGCTTAAAATTTTTTAATATATTTAACTTGGAACGATATTATTAATGACTGTACTGTTAAGAACGTTGTTGCTCCAACCGGGAATCGAACCACGGATCTTCGTACTAGCCAGCCTACACTCCACCGTTGAGATCCTGGGACGGAATTGCAAGCTCTTATCGTCAAAATGAAATTAAAGTTGATCAAGCTATTTCAAGGTTAATTAAATTTAATTAGTTTAATTCAGTCCAGTTAACTTCTGATTGAGAACATAAAGGTTAAGAAAAAATATTTATATTTTAAAACAAGGCAACTAATTACATAAATTTGCTATCTAACCAAAAGCCAATACCACAATCTTATACATTTATCAATCTATGCAATTATTGCTTAAAATTTGGTTTATGTTAGAATTTTAATAAATGTTTCTTTGTATATAAAATAAAAAGAAAGCATTTTCGAAATTTCATTCTACATATCCCCATTCTCTCTCATTTCGAAATAGCAACGCCGTCTTGAACATACTTTTTTAATTATACAAACACTGCATTCTAAATTTTTCATCCCCGAATGTATCAAGAATTATATTTGTAAGATAAGTTTCTTTTTTCTCTAGAGAGTTGCTTCCTTTTCAAGCTGTATGATTGTACGGAAAGTTTGCTGCCAGACGAGGGCAAGCAACATACATTAATATAAGAGCGATGCAGCCCACCTTTACTTAACGTTTCTAAATTTCTACTGAGGTTTTTTAGCTACAACTTTTTTAGCAGATCCAGTGCACTTTAGATGGAACCGATTATTTTCGCTTCAGTACGTCATAAAACTTGCAATACAGCGCAATGGAGAATCTTTTTTCTCTGCTCCCTTCATATACGAGTCACAATTTCTCTTTTATTATAATCATTAAGCCATTCGAAATCTTGACTTAAATATTTTTGTTGAATTGGTGTTTGAAGTCACGTTTCATTCATTGCGTGAACTATATTTAATAAGCTTTTTAAGTAGCCATCGTGGTAAGGAGTTAATTTTTTTCTGGGATGTAGGTTTCCGGTTGTATCATAGCGTTATGATACAGATATCCATTTATTTTAACAGCTATAATACAATTTTGCTTATATTTATTTTTATTTTTTGAATTTATTATTGGGTAATTGAAATTAACAACTAGGATAAACTTGTTGAATTTGTTCGGTTTTAACTCACGTGATTAGGACGCGATAAAGGAACTTCATATTTTTACTAACCGTATTGAGGGCTAACGTCTTCATAGAGGGTATATGCGTTAGTGACAACTACTACAAAAAATCTATTGCAAGTTACGAGCATTTAAAAGACGCAGGTCATGGCGTAGCCGTATATTGCCAATGGTTTTCGAGAATTCACTGTTGAATTCTGATGTAATTTTAGTCAGAGGTTTGTATCTTAATCCCGGGTAACGTTGGGTATTCGTTCTGTATTCTATAAATTTCGGTACGCGCGATAAACATTCTTCTTCAAAACTCACTTTTTCTATAAATCTGAAATTGAGTGTTAGGAAACCTTATGTAAAGCATTTCTTTGGAATCATCAAAATACGCTACTGTATGTAAATTTTGGGAAATCAACTTACAAGATCAAAACTCAGTTTTTCAGCGTTTGTAAAATAGTTTATCGTAAGAAAAACGAAATTTGGCATGTCAAGGATTTTTCATGCATAGAATCAATCTACTGAATATATTGATGCACAAAAAATATACATTTTTCACAATATTTTAATAGAGGTGATAAAAAGACTAAGTGCATGGGAATTAATATCAGTCAAGTAGATAACTTTGAGTAAAAATTAAGTAAATTAAATATGTTTTTAGAAAGATTAGGTGATTAGAATTCCAGATATTACTTGTAGAAACTTATCATTTTTCATCTTTAGTACAAGAGTTGACATTTTAAAATTCTGTTAATTTAATTTTTTGTGTTGATAAAAAGCTTAGATGATCAAAATACGAGACATTACGGTTGAAAACAATGTTTTAATTTTTTATTTTTTAATTATTATTTTTGTTACTTTTCAAATTGCGTGTAAAAATGGAATTTTTGTAATTATATTAAAATACATTAATTAAATTAATTTAGTATAAATTGCATTGATAATAATATATTTGCCATTAACTTATTAATATATTCTAATTACAGAATTTTGCTTTTGTATGCATATGTTAAAACAGCAGAAAATATGCCTCGAAATTTCTATCATTTAAAATATATGAAATGTGCGATGAAGTTTCGCAGTAAATGCCTAATTAAATAGAAAGGCATGTAATAGCACATTGTCTACTTCATTGCCAATGTAAATTTCAAGCTACATAGATTGTCTGGAGGCAGGCTATAGATCCATCTGAATAACTTTGAACTTCTTTTATAGACATCTGACTGGAATTTACTATCTTGCCGCTTATTTTAAGCGGCGCAGTCATAAACAAATTTATAGGTTCGCGGAAAATTTGAATATATGCCGATAAATTATACTTAGCCCAACTTGTGAAAAATAATCCAAGCGCATAAACCGATCATGAAGCGCATGCAGCAAAGTAAAATGCGCCCAAATATTGTAGGGTGTCATAAACGTACTAATAAACTAAACTATATCCGTAAGAGGCAAATCATTATCTAAGTCTAAAAATTTTATGTTTTTAACTGTCATACTTAGTATCTATATTTCACATTTGACCTAACTGCTAAAATAAATATCGTCAGAAAATGGTGTTATTTACTGTCTATGAAATGTGAAATTGGATTGACTATGAAATGAGAATGTCCAAATACAAGAAAATGTAAAAGACTAGATGGAGTGCAGTTTAGTATTACTGAACAGGGCGCTTCTTGGTAAATTGCTGAGAGCTCTTTACTATCATCTTACGTAATAAAGAAAGTTGTTTGTCTGTCTGTCTGTCTGTGCATGTGTGTTGTCTGTAGCGAAAATCTGAGTTTCGTACAGAAGCGAACTTCGGTATTAGGTTATTTGAATTCTCTGTACTATAGACCCAGGTACGATAAAAGGACCCAGGTACGATTAAAAGACCCAGGTACGATTAAAATTCAAATTAATATTAATTATTTTATGTGAAAGCACGATTTTGAGCTATTTTTACACAAATCGGTTCCTTAGCGAACGAAAATATTATCACAAAGGTTCCATCTTGATCACATCGGAGAGATCCCAACAAAATAATTTATCACAGTGTGCAAAAAAAGTTACGTGTTGCCCAACTCTATTCCCCATTCTATACGTCACGTCCTGGTGTAACCCGTATGAAAAGGAGAAATTCAACAAAACTCCCCAGTTCAAGTTGAAGACCCAGGCCGTCCGACTCATCCGAGGACGTGAGCAGCTAATTGGGCGGCCGTCCTCAGTTCAAGTGAAGTGACTCATGCACACACTATGGAAGAAGTGCCATTTTTCCCGGTTACAGCCTCACTTAAGAATTAATAAAAAAGAGAATAGAGTAATTACATTTTGCGGAATGGGAAGATAACATTCCATATTCATGTCAGAAATGAGATTCATACGGTTATCCAATTCTTGATGCGCCAATATAAACATGAAATTGCATAATATACGCACATTTCGTAATTTCGAATTAAAAATATATGAATAAATTATCCTACTGATTCCTGACAAAACTTATTAGGAAGAACACTTTAGGTCCTTTCCGATGGTGTCAGGATGGGGACTCTGTAATAATGATTTCGATCGCAACGGAACTGATTTGTGGGAAAATCGCCCAAAACTGCGCTTTACTATTAAATGACTAAAAACTAATTCAAATTTTAAAAAAATCGATTAGCGGCGTTTTTGAACCTAACCTGAGATATACCAAATTTCTTAGCTATGGGTCACACAGACAGTCAAATATGTATCTTCTTTTATTAAGTAAGATTAATCTACGTATTTTTAAACCTAAAAAAAGAACTTCGTTAAATTTTACCAGAAAAATTTAGATATATTAAGAATGATTTTTAAAAACTTCAGTTGTTTGTCTATTAAGCAGTATTTTTTTTAAATACTAACAATTATTGAAAATAAAATTGCATCTGATTAAAGATTTGTCTACATAGTTTATACATAGTTTATGCATAGGTTTCTATTAGAGCACTTAATAGCTCTAAAACATAAAAATTTTAACTTAAAGGAAAGCAATATTTTGCACTCTATGAAAAGGCATGAGACTATAAGTATGTCCACCGTCTTTCTCAGCTAATTCACGCTCCAAAAAATTGTGTTTGGCATCTAATGAAAGCGTTTTTCTATAGAAGACCTTTGAATACTCACAACTTTAATATAGTAGATTTTTAATTACTTGTAAGAAACCGTTAAAAGTTGGTAATAATACACCACAATGGATAATTTATAACAACGAATGAGTTTTAGTATCTTGTCATTGTAAAATATCAAAATAAATGCAGCTATAGATTTTGAATTAGCCGTTTCTGTAATTAATTTGTCAACAGCCGGTTAAAAGAGATCTCTTTTAATTTTCTTTGACCGCGTATAGGGATTTACTTAGCGCGTAATGCGTCTGCGTAGTGGGCAAATTAACAATGTACTGCTTTAATAACTTCCCCCTTTCCACAAAGATAACTATTGAAAATATCTATCTTGGGTCTATTTTAAGAAAATATCTTTTTCAAAATAATTTCTTTACAAAATAATGATGTAATTGCAACACGGTCTTCGAGGAATTTGTATTACTATAGATTTTAAAATAGCCGTGTTTCAGTTTTACTGTTTCATCAAAATAATTTTTATGAATATTATAACTTTCGATTTCATTGCTATTCTGCTATTTTACATGTGTAAATATAAAATATTTTGGATATGTAGTTGTTAGTTGAATTTAACCTCTCTTCTTAATTTGAAAATATTTTTAAGCTATGTATCTGACTCTATGGCACTATAGGATTGTGTATTATAACAAAAACTTTTTAGAATGAGCAGTAAGAACAGAAAATTAAAAACGACATAGAAAATATGTACCATGGCAATACTGATAATATATTTAAAAATTCTAAACTTAACAACTAACACTGCGTTGCAGTACATAATCAATCTAACAAACGTAAATGAAGTGTGGTGAACTGTCGTGAAATTAACATTATTATGTTTAATACATGCTACGATCGTTTTGTATAAATGACGATTATATTGTCGATCTAATGCTCGAGAATCCGTTTTGAATGCGTCAATAAATAAGATGCTCAAGATGGATAAATGGGGTGCGAGAAAACTCACAAGACAAGAATTTATTGACTGATTCATTCAAATCTGACACGCCATTCAAATATATTCAAAGATTACATTCGAAATCCAATGGCTAAAAGAAAAATTTTACGAAACGTTTCCAATCATCTGAAATATGCGATCGATTTTTATTATACTCTTTCAGACAATGAATCCGTGCTCAGGAAATACTTCGATTACGAGATTATAAAAACTGTTCTTTTCTGTTTGTCATTTCACTCCGAAAGCGGATCGATTGAATATTTTCACTTATTTCTTAATTTCAACTCGGAGCTGGATTATGGTTAAATAATTTTCACGTTTTATAAAATGTTACATATATTTCACAAGTTAACACTATAATAAAAAAATAAATAAATAAAATAGAACATTACAATAAAAATCTACTTGTAGTATATGCACTGTAAAACATTTGCAAGTATGTTACGGAAAGTTTTAGAGGAATCAGCTGTCCTTAATTGGGAGTAAGGTTCCTGATTATAGTTATGATTTTGAATAGATACTAGGCCTTGAAAACGAATTTGTTCAATATGAATTCATTTTTAAGCCTAGTGCTTCTTCACGTGTTTGGCTTTAATGCTTGGTCATTTTCTGTTTTTCAATTTTGGATTATATATAGCTTGATAATAGTAGATTATATATAGCTTGATGACTGGATATTTGCTTTTTATTCTCTCCTTGATTGATGAATCTCTATTTTTTTACCTCTTTCTACGTAGCTATCTTATATATTTAAAGTTATGGTTATATGAGTTACTACTTATCTCTAACCTATCATTGGAATTTCATATAATATTTTTATTATATATATATATATATATATATATATATATATATATATATATATACACACAAATAATGCTCCGGCAGACGATAATTAGCTGAATATTTCAGAAATGAAGATGGAATTTTCATGAACGCTTGTAACGTTTGTAAAATGCTTGTATTCTGATAGTTTTTTGAAAATATCAACAAAGTATCTGAAAGAAATGAGCAAAGATTGCAGAATGTTTTACAGTGTGCTAATGCGCAAATCAGACTTTATAAATTGATCATTTTCATAATGTTTCACAGAACAAGAAATCTTATGCGGGCACCATATGGGTTTCTCCCACATAATGACATTTCTACTTTCACAGCAAAGATCCATAGCAAAATGATTTTGGCATTAAATTAACACCACATCAATTTAAATTGGCTGCTTTTGGCAACTTATGATTAGAAACGGAGTGACTTATTAATACTCACGTGAAAAGTACTCATTAAAATGCAATTAGCTGTTAGCGAATATCCCGTGAAATAAATGACTATTGGCGTATTTTGGGCGTCAAAATATAAAATTCGAACAAAAATTATCTTCTCTCGTGAATAAAATGAACTAGATCCACGAGAATGCTGTTAGCAGATTTGTTGTATAATGTCGCATGCGGGGACATATGTATTGATAGGTACTTACTACTTTTTCATTTTATGCAATTTTTTTGGCAAATTTATTTCAAAAACATGCATTATCTCGAAACGGTTCGTGCTAGCGTTCTACAATCAGTGTCATTCGTGATTAATACCTAATATGTAAACTAATAATTGCATGTGTGAATTAATTGACAATAGTTAATATTTAACTAAATGTATAAATAATAGAAAGGACGTGTTTTTCTAATAAATGTTATCCAATTTTATTTTTAAATTACCAGATTTTCTACGAGTTTCATAGTAGTCGAATATAAAATAATTAAGAAATTAATATACAGACCAAAGCCATTTATTTAATCTTACAGAAATGTGTAAAATGAGCGTTACTAATGTAGGGATTTAAAAATAAAATAATATTGGATTCTGATTAGTTAAAAAATATTTCCCTGATAATTCAATTGTTTTCATCTCCAGAAAATAATGAACTTGTCAGATTAAACATAGTAAAACTTTTTGTAATAGCAATTTGAAATATTTTTCTTTTATTTGGAGGAAGTAGCAGTAGTAATTAGAAATACTTTTTTTTATTTAAGGAATGCATGTGCATCTTATGTACCCCATCTCGCTGCGCTATTGTATAATAATATCATACTTCATAGTAATTTAAAAGTTTAGGAGGTATTCCCATGCACCATTTCTAGTTGCGACACCGTTGTCAGTTGTCGGGCTCAAAAAGTAATACATCAAACAGAGAGCTGCAAAACGATCTCGTTGAAAACAATTCTTTTCATACCAATCGATATCTTGTATGCAAATTTCTCAACAATTCCTCCGTAAAAGGTAAATTACTCATCTGTTACCATCTCTCGGTGTGAGTTACAACCTCACAAAATCATATCAAGGCATGATATTATGTCCAGATAAGATTTCTTTTATTTTTATTAAAGATAATGAATCCCGTATCAAAAAGCAATGGTTCATGACTAATGTTGCTTTTCTGCAAATGCGTTCATTGAACCTTATCCTAAATCAGTATGCTGTCTACAATGTAATAATAGTCTTGAATGCTGTCCAACCTGATTGCCGATGGCTGCCGTGTATTAGATAAAATGCATGTTTCAGTGTTTCTAAACCGGAATTTTGGCGATATTGGCCATTTACGATCGCACATGATCGTTTGTGAAATGGTAGAATGCAATTTGTGAAATATGCCGTAAATGCGCTCTATTACTACTTCATATGGTGACCAAATATTCTGGAATGGATAAAAGATAGATTCGTATTATGGCTATAGTACTAAAGTATAAAATAGTGGAGGAAAGAAAATCATAGGACAGATTGGAAGTTTTAGACTTAGTATTACATAATAGTCGATTCAAAATTGAATATGATTTAATGAATATCATTTAATGAATATGTTTAATGAATCTGTCCTGTTTGATATTGTATATTTTAAAAAGACAATAATTTTAAGCGTACGTTTACATTTCGGTAAGATATACTTCCATATAGTTTTTGTTTTATGCAGTACAGAATAGAAATTAAAAAAATATATTGTGCAATTGAGATCATTGTAAAATTATTCAATTAATTACGCGCTGTTAAAAGAGCAGATATGTAATTGATGAGTCAAATATAATGACACCCTAGCTTTAAAATTTACAGGTTTTCATTTTGTATTCTAGTTGGAAATAATCTAGGGTAACAAAATAGTTTCTAACTAGAAAAAAAAGCTGTTTTCCACCGTTTTGTATATATTTGACTAAATTGCCGTGTTTATGATGGCATTGAAATATCGTCTTATTAATCAAACGCAGTTTTACAGAAAGCGAAGCTTTTAACAAATTGTAATGCTGTTTCATAAAATTATATCATCTTTCTGACAATTATTACACTACTAAATTTAGATAATTCAACTCTATGCAATTATTACAGTATTTACATTTAAAGTAAAGCAAAATAACGCGATCCCTTTCACCGCAAAAAGAAAAAAATGTAAAAACTTTTTAGTACATTTTACACTGGGCATATTTGATTTTTTTTTTTATGCTTTTTATGTAAGCACATATTCTTACGAATGCAACAATTTGTGCAATCAAACGCCAGCGTCTGTCTGAAAAAAATGTGGTGGCAAATAGGATTACTCCATTCATTCTACTAAATCCGATTTAAAACACTTTAAAGTCATGGAATGTATAATGAAACTACTTTTCAAGATACCTCTGAACAGTCTTTAACAAATAGCTCATTCTTCAAATTTTAAGTTGATCATTCATCTTAAAATTTGAATCATAATTAAGTTATTTTTTTATCATAATTAAGTTAATATTGAAATATTTGTCCTTAAAAGACTTCATCATTAGAATTAAAAGAATAAATAAATGGACCATCATTTTGATGCAAGATATGTCGCGCGACATGAAAGAAATTACTTTCTAACCTTACAATCCAACTTACTTTCTAACCTTACAATTTCAATCGAAAATTTATAACTAAGAAAGTAAAATATTCTTCATACAGTTCAAGTCAATGTCCAAAAGTATAAAGCCACAAACGCATGAACTTTAACTTAATAATCACTATTTATCCTTTATATCTCATTTAATCTAGACCTATTCAGCATTTTGCTATGGAACACGCCTCCCAATTAACATTTTTCAAAAATTAAATTTTTCCCAGTGTTGTTATCGAAGGATTGACCCATGTACCAAAATGCAAGTCTTTATTCAGGAAGTAACCTCAAAGAAGGGTGTAACAAACTGACAGATGGACACTTGAAAAATACTATATATATATGTTTTCGCAATAAATTGAAAATATAATTGTATACAAAAATTTCGTGGCATTTTTATTATATTATCTTAAACTTGTATACAAAACTTAAGAGAAAAGAGAAAAAATTACGATTATTCATAAGGTTGGCCCCTATTTTGAATATGTGCTCATTCCTAGCTCTAGTGTAAGAGAGTTTTGTAGAAATTTCATATAGCTCGTTGGTTGTTTAAATTGTATGCAGTCGCGAGGTCTAGAATATATAGGTTGGAATCATGTTTATGTTTATAAATTGTCTATAAATTAAATTGGCATGAAATGTAATGCTTTTGAAGGAACGAGCCTGTTTTGTGCATTTTCACTTCAATAACTGACTCCAACCCAAATAATTTCTCGCTGATATAGCACATATATATGGTATATATATATTTATTTATCTTAATTTGCTATGTAAATTTTGACGCTCGAAATAAAAAATAATAGTCTAATTTAAAATACAAATATTGTGGAAATTACAAATAGAAGAAGGGCAGGTAACTCAAAAATGAAATTGAATGGTAGGAAGTCCTAGGATATAATGTTTATATGTTTATATCGTATATTAATGTATGTTAATAAAAGTGCATTATACTACATATTTAAACATTATTGTTAGTAAATTTAATAAAATTTGATATGGAAAATGTTATTTATTTTTTTTAGAAAGTAACGATATAACAAGTGCATAGTTATGTCCCTTTATATACTTAATAAGTTTTTTATTGTACTTACGTCTTAAACTATTTATGTCAAAGTTCTGAAAAGCAGCGATCGAAGCGTTATTTTAAAAATTGAACTTTTACTTTTCTTACATCTAAATTTACGTTGAAATAACCAAGGCACAGGCATTAATGTTGCATCAATTTTATATATTGAATTAAGAAATATTTAAACTACTACAGAAAGAAACAATTAAAATTAAATACTATAAAGAAAATTCTTTAAAAACGTGAAACTTGACATCTATTAAGTCAATATTAGTATTTTATTGATACTTAAAACAAACATTGCTTAAGATACGTGACAAATAATAAGCAGAATCTGGTCCACCCCAGCCTCTAAAGAAACAGATAGCCACCTTTAAGATAGTTTTAGTAAACTTTTACTAGTAAATAAGAAAAAACAGCACTACTTCAACATCATTTTATAGACCTGTGAAAGTAAATACCTTTCAAAAGACATAAGTCATAATAGATAGAACATAAAAACACGAAACTACTGAAAATGAAACTATTCAAGTGACACTCAGCGTTGTGACACCTTGAAAGGCAAGTAAAGTTAGCTAGTGTTCAATAACCGTGAATAAAAAATTGATACCACCACCACTACAGCCACCTTCTCTCAATTTTGAATTGTTACTCTGACTTTGGTTCGCGGGAAACCAGGTTAGCAAAATATCACCTCTCAGGGCTGTCAGATGTTAGAGTTATATACGAGGAATTACAGTGATATAATAGAAGTTGTCACAAAATCAAATTCTTATAATCGCTGTGGGTGTGCCTTTAAATCACTCACAAAGCCATTGTTGTCGTGATTTTCACTTAAAGGAAATTGTTATGACGCCAACTTTATGTCTGGATTTAAACAAACACTGCAATATAAAGAAATAAATAACTGTAAGACAAAAATGGATATTGTTACGAGATCTTAAATCTAAAAGAAACTGACAACAATACGTTTTATTTTTTATTTTTTCTTATCATCTTTCGTGTTAAGTAAGAAATTTATTAAGCTTATACGCTAGTTGTTATTTTTTTTTTCGAGTAATATATGTACGAGGAAGTTTAAAGAAATTAATTTCCAGAATAAAAATGCTCCATAGGCGCTTTAAAGCATTAACAAAATAAAGTCTAACTTCCGTGAACATTTAAATAAATAATAAAATTTTAACCAATAACAAAATTCTGTAGCTTACTTTCACTATCACAGAAAGCGGCCCCTTTCTGATGTCCTCACCATGCATTAACTGTCCAGGGGGATGACCTTAACTCACAATTGTCATGAATGATATTTTGCTAGAAATGTTGTGACTTTCTAGATTTTATTATTGGGTCGAATCGTTTTCGAAACATTCCTATTACATTGCACTAATAAATAACAATTCATAACAATCGACCTTCAATAAAAGAAAAAAAAAACATAACTAGTAAGGAAACGAAAGATATTAGAAACAATAATGCTGATTGCATTGTGAAAACAGTTTTTAAACCAAAACTGGAAATTTGTGCTTTTTGCTTATTCAAAGTGCTAAAATATAAAGTCACAAATTATAGCATTATTAAATGTTGAGATACGCAAAACGCAAGCAGTGATTGAGATGACAATAACCAGAAATATACAATTTTATATAATACGTAATATTGTCATAATATGTGGGTATATATTTTAACACTTTAAATAAACATGAACTCACCATGTTTCAAAGATATGTACTTTTATGATTTTTGTCTTTTAATGAAACATAAATCGGCATTTTACAATGCTATCAGAATTTTTGCTTCTAATTAAGAATGACATATCCATAGGTCCTACATTCATTTTTAGTCTTCGGCCAACGGCCCTACCTACCTTCGGCCAACGGCCCTACGGCTATTAGCCAACGGCCCTACCGTGCTGAAAACACCGGTTCTCGTTAGATCACCGAAGTCAAGCAGCATCGGGCGCGGTTAGTACTTGGGTGGGTGACCACCTGGGAATACCGCGTGCTGTTGGCACATTTCGGGCGTGGTAGCCCGGTGGTTTGCGCGCTGGATTTGCACGCTGCCACAACTGCCGCCGTGTTCATGCGGAGTGCGATCACGTTAAACATGTAGGTCCGTAAGTCCTTCCGAGAGGTTGGTGGTAGAGGAAGGAGGGTACGGTTCCTGTGGATGCCTCCCCCACTGGATTCCGGTCTAAATTGGGTGGCACTTCCCTGCCGTCCAAACGGTTACCTTACACCTTTCTGGTAGGTTGGACGGTCTGGGTCTCAACAACAACAACTCATTTTTATTCTTCGCGTTGCATACGGATTACTGATGAATACTCTCAATCTCCCCCATACTATACTAAATTAAGTAATACAATACTGTGTAATTATTCAAGATTCGATACTAATATCGTGAACCTGGCTTCCTGGCTAATTAAAAATTTTCGTTTTGCGGTGTAAACAAATGGCATTGCTAAGGACGGTTAAGGGCCATATTTCTTCCATTTGCTCTATATTGGTTATGTAGTATTAGTAATCGTCCACCTCCCATTCGATCGTTAATGCCCTACTTTCAGAGATGCTGGCTAAGGGTATGGATCGAGAAATGTATATCTATCACGATCTCTGCCAATAAATTAAAATTTATGATCAAAGAAGAAGGAAGCTGATAGTTTGAAAATAACATTAAATTGATTTATAAATCCTCCATTAAGAGTAAGGACTTAATTAAGTATACTAAAACATAAAACGCTTGTATTATGTGTCAGTTGAAAAGCATGATTACAATAAAGTATAAAACAGTAACTTAATCGGTTTTCCACATCTTAAAATAACATGAAATAGCATGATCATCTTTAAATAACATGAAATAAATAATCAGTGGATGAAGTGTCATTAATCACTTATATAGGGACGGGTGAGTATGTGCGTGTGACTTTTATTTAAGTAAATCGGATATAACCAGTGGAGTATATAAAAATGTATTTCGGGTAAAACGCAAATAAAATAATTTTTATGAAAATAATTCTTAACACTAGAACGACGGAAGCGGTCATTTTGACCGCTGCCGTCGTTCTAGAAATATCATTGATTTGTTCTCTTATTATAAAACCTAGAATAATTTTCTTCTGTGTTTTGAATAACTTTAAGAAAATAAGAAAAATCATAAAATTTCAATGGGCTGGGATTAGCCGTTTTGGAGGGATCGTTTGTTTCTCAAAGTAGTTATGCGGTCACTCCGTCGTTCTAGCTAACATCCGCTTCCGTCGTTCTAGTGTTAAAACATTATGCAAGGACACCCATAAATTATTTCATATAATTACTAAATTTTTATAAAACTCATTTTATGAAAAATATTTTTAATATACCTTATGCATTAGCGTGAAATAACACAAGAAACCGAATTTTCGGTAAACATTCCATTTTGCTTTACATGCACTTCACATGAAGCAATAGATTTTTGACTGCCAAACTCGGAGTTTTTGAATAGAAAAGATAGAAGAAATTCGAAATTAAAATAATATTCTTCAGTTTTCGAGGACTCAAATATGAAACTAAGAATCTAAGATACATTTAACCAACTCTTACTCTTACAAAGTCTAAAATCGTCTTGTTTACTCATGAGATTACAAGGCATAAACAAAACGAAGAGATCAGAGTGTATAAATACTTATTATATTTATACTAATAGAGTGTAAATATACATATAGATAGTGAAGTTATCTCATGAGCACTCTCTATAGATATCATAGAATATAAGTAATATGTTATGTATTTTTGTGTGTGCACACACACATATATATATATAAATATATATATATATATATATGTATTTTGTAGAAAATTTTGGAATAGTGTATTATGAGTTACTACATACATTCTAACATTGGATTTGCTAATTTATATATATATATATATATATATATATATATATATATATGTGTGTGTGTGTGTGTGTGTGTGTGTATATATATATATTAATAATAAACTTAATTTAGTTTTCCATTGTTTCTTACCAAAAAAATAAACCCTCCTATATTTATTAATTTTTATTGTATATATTTTGTATATTTCTATTATTATATTATTATCCTGAGAAAAAGAAACTTGCATCTAACCATGCTTAATCACGGTTATTATCTGTGTATACACACACACACACACATATGTATATATATATATATATATATGTTACTTATATTATATACGTATTTCTCACGATTAGCAACAGTTGTTCTTTACTTTTATCTTTTGCGATTGGCAACATTGGTCTCTTTTTTCAAGGCTCCAATGGATTGGACATATGAAGTGTTTTTTTTTTCAGGTATTCTTGTTCCCTATATAATTTTTCAATCTTTATGCATGTAGGCCAAGTAGAAAGAGTTCATAGATCATTATCTATCTCTTTTTTTCAGAAACATGCATATTTTTTGTTCATTTTAATTATATACTTGAACTTGACAAAGAGTTTTTTCGAAATGAATAATTTGTTTAGGCCTAGTGCTTATCCACGTATATAGCTTTAATGCTTGGATTTTATTTGATTTTCTATTATCGAATCCACTCCATTGATATTTGTGGATTATTTTCAGCTTGATGATTAGAAATTTTCATTTTATTTTCCACATGATTGATGATTCTCTATTTAATGCTTCTTTTTATAATGTAGGCATATTTTAAAGTTAGGGTTTTTTGAGTTACAACTTATCTCTATTCTATCATTGGATTTTCAAATTATATATATATATATATATGTGTGTGTGTGTGTGTGTGTGTGTGTGTGTGTGTGTGTGTGTGTGTGTGTGTGTGTGTGTGTGTGTGTGTGTGTGTGTGTAAGAGTAAAATATTCGCGTAATGTAGTTAATGTATGTTAAAAGCGTGTATTATATGTCACTGATACTCTGTAATTGATTTAGCTTCAGATATAAAAGAGCGATATTTTTTCACATCCCTATCATTTTATTTGAAATGAATACTAACCAAAATTTCCCTATAATATATTTCGCTGTAAAAGTTCTCCCGATATATATCCTGCCTCGTCTGTATCTCGCTTGCAAACGGCCCACATTCGGTGCTGTTATGACTCGTAAATACTTCCCTTAATATTCAACTCGCGGTCCCTCACTCGAAATTTTTGTGTGCTGAGGAAAATATTTTTATATTTATTTCGCAGCGATAAGAGTCATAACGATAAGAGAACGAAAGGAAAGATAAAAAAGCGCGATGGCCACCATTCAAAGTTTGCTCAAATTGATGAATCCGTGGGAGATGGTCGCTCATTGAAAAGCATCGCTCATCGCCCAGGATTTTAATAGCAGGGAGCGGGGCTTTTTCCGATCGATGCTAGCCGTGCCTACAGTGTTCTCCTCGTCTAATGGTACGGCTATGATAGGCAACTGCCATCCTTTCGGTCACGTTCAATTTGCAGAAACCTCCATTGCCAGAAAGGGAAAAGGGCAAATTTATAGCCGCTGCGTGCATAAAATCAGACAGGTCTAGCCTCTTGTTTTGCATGATGTTTACACGGCGCCCGGCTTTAATGTTCACGGTTCCTGGAATTGGCTCTCAAGCGAATCCGTCTCCCCACATGAGAAAATAATGAAAGCGCTTCCAAGGAATTGCAGTTCGGCATCTTAATGCTCCCGGACTCCCAATTTCAAATTTAATTTTGCTCCTGAAGCGTGAGTTCGAAATGCGTCGATATTCGAACCCGAAAGGAGTTTTCTAGCTCAAACTACGCTCGACGATTCTTGAAGGGCTGAATGGGAAACATCAAAATGTTGAGAATTAGGGAATTTGACGTCTTTCAGTTTCTGTCCATTCGCCGTTGTAGTTTATGTTCATAAAAATGGGAACTTCTGTAACAGCAATTAACCATTTTATCGAGCTGCTATTATTTTTGCGTTTCACTGTACGTTGTAATATGGCAAAACAAAGCACTTAAACATTAAAATATGATTTTTGTGCTGCACATGAAAAGATTAAATTGACAAATGAATGTCTTTGTTGAATGGCGTAATCAATTAAATGTCTAAGGATCGAACAACCGAACCTATGCTTTCATTTTTAGTCTAACATTGAACATTTTAGTTTGAATTCCACGCTTTCTATTTATTCCCCTGATTTCAATTTCTTTCACACATTTTCATTTTCTATATTTATCATTTGCCATATTCATTATATATTTTGTTTTAGTTATTGTTAAATTGCACTAAAGTATACATCGTTCTATATTTTAAATAACAAGTTGAAAAAGTATTTGTATAAATGTAGCATTTTATTTTATTAGGTGATTTTCTGGTGGGTCAATTAGAACGCATCATATTAAATAAAATTAACCTATTCTAAGTGTGTCATTAATACTAACGAAACGGGAGTACAGTTACAATTATATTAGAAAGGGTACTACTAAGCAAATTGGCTAAAATGATTCAAATTGGTTAATCTTGCACTGATATATTATAAACGCAAAGGACTTTTTCAGAATTATCCCTTAACCCTACAAGCCAAATGAGAAAACCCATAAAAATAGGATCTTTAGAAATTTATACCAAAAGTACGATTATGAATACGTGGATTATACGTATTGACTCCTATTTTTCTTAGATTTGTGAGAAATTTAGAAAAACTTTGAACACAGAAAATGTTATTAAATTCATATTCCGAATTTGTTCTTAAACAAAATAGCGGTATAAAAATATTAAAAAAGAAATAATAAATAATGCAAAATACTATTAACTTAAATTTTTAATATTTATTTCTTGTTGATTAAGTTATAATTGTCATTTTGATTCGAACAGTTTTATATTGAAGGAAATTAAAGCTAATACATCGAGCTCTGTCATCCCATTATAAGTATCAAAATAAGCATTTGCGCATAGAAAATTACTTTCAATTTTTACATTTTTAGCCAGTTAAAATACTAAGAAAATAATTCAAAATTGTATTTCATACGCAAACAGCACAAACAAAATTCTTTAGAATTAGCGTAGTTATCTATATGTTGCAGATATTTCTATAAGCGGATATTTCTATGAAGCGAATACCTCTAAATAATGGAGAGAATTCATAAACCTGTGGCTATCTGTTAATAAGAGATTTCATTGTAATTACGAAATCCTTTCTAAATAGGGGAAACCTCTACCTTACTGACATAATGAGTATTCCCGTGGGTATCCGTTTTCCTTACTTTCTAAATCGAGGACAGCTCGATATACTGAACAAAATTCACAATTCCGCGGATAAATATTTTCCGAGGTTTCAATGTAATTTCATTTTTTAAATTGAGTACATCTCTATGCACCAGACAAAATTCGTGCCCCCGTGGGTATATACTTCCGAGGTTTCATTATTATTTCACTTTCTAACTAATAATAATGTCTAAATAGAGCGGACAAAATTAATATTCCCGTAAGTATCTCTTACTAATAGGTTTACTATAATTAAGTTTTTAAATGGAGGACACACTAGTGGATAACTAGTGGATAAACTTCGTGGTTCCGCCAGTGTCCTTTATTGAGAGATTTAACTGTATTATATGAGTATTAATATATAGTTAAATTTTATTAAATTTAGCAATATACGGTTAAGAAAATTATTTGTACACAAAATTTTCCATCTGATCAACAGAGAAGTTTGCAAGTCACATTTTAGATGGATAACGAAATATTGAAGATTTTGCAAGATATAAATGCCATTGCTTATTAAAAAATATAATTTTTTCTAATGCTATATAACCATGTACTATAATTCAGAGGATGTAAGAAAATTCTAGTATCCCAAAGTAATCCTCTATAGAAATAAAGTTTTATCTTTTTAAGATACTGCAAGACACAGTTTTGATTACAAAATTTATAAATATAAATTAACAAATAGACGTGACGTATAATTTAGTATTAATAATTATTGAAATTTATCTAAATTACGTACTATCTTAAAATTTAACATATTTTATAGTTTGATTATAAAGTGTTATCTACTACGCGATATCAAATGATTAATTGAAAAAAAATATATTCACTACTTATATAATTTCAGATATTTGGATAAATCAATTGAACGTTTTAACATTTTCAATTTCTGTTTTAGATGACAGGGGAGAAATCTAATTTAGAATATTGTATTTTCTGCTAAACGAACGATAAATAAGAAACAAGAGAACCAGTCTTTTTCTGACATTACATAACCCTATATGAATTCATGGAGTTTGAACATGATCAATCAGGTTTTATTATAATCTGTTGATTTCTAATTCCATTGTTGATTTCTAATAACAGACAAATGTACCATTCAAATTACTTAGAAAACTTTAAATACTGCTGATTTAAATGTTTATAACAATTTCCAAGATAAAATAAAAATATCCTTGTTCTACAGCAGGGGTTCCTAAATTACGTCTAGCTGGCTAGATTAGGCTTTCTGAATGACTTTATCTGACCCCCCCGCGGACACTTTTCAAAATAAAATAATGAAACAAAAAATTCAATGGCGAATACCAAAATTATGGTGCTCCTGTATGCAGTACACATAATACACGGCCGGTGTCAATATTAGTTCTAGCGTTTGTTATAAAGTTTTGTTTTTATTGTCAGAAAGTAACTATAGCAATAAGAAGAGGAACAAGGAAAATGATTTGCATATTTGGAAGCAGTTATATCGGCGAGCTATCATTCTCCAGAATGAATCATAATAAATAAAAAAACAATATCGCTGAAGATTAACTGATGGCCTCTTAAAATATTTTTTTAAGACTATATTTTAAATTTGATACCACATGTTTGAAAAAGCCATTCATGCATCAACAAAGCAGGTACATTGCTGGCAATAGTTGTTTTTCGATATTTATAACCATCGGTTCGATATTTATAACATCTCTCTTAAACTTAATTTTGTTTTCCATTGTTTCTTAACAATAAAATAAATCCTCTTATATTTAGTAATTTTTATTGTATATATTTTGTATAGTTTCATTATTATCCTGAGAAAAAGAAACTTACTATATTATACATAGTTTCATTATTATCCTGAGAAAAAGAAACTTAATAAGTTTAGAGACACCTGCTCTAGAGTAAACAACTCTGCATAAAACTTACATAATTGATTTTCCCATTATATATAAGGTAAAACTTTTCAAAGTATAATGTTATTTGGTATGATTAATAAAGCTATTATATGCCGTTATTTGATATTCGAATGAACTATACTATATGTAATATAAACCTCTATAGGAAGCTCCTATGTTTAATTGTCAATGGAATTTTTAAAAAGCAATTATGGCAAGCTTTTAGAAAATATATATTGAAATAGATTTAACTGCGGCTTATTTTAGCTTATTTTATTTGTTTAATTTTATGTATTTTAAATTTTGTTAATATAGTAAAACGTGATTCAGAAATATAGAAATCTGAAGCATAGTTAATACTATGAAGAAAGGTAATTTTATTTTATTTTTCATGCTATTTATATAATTCTGCATATGGCTATTTAATACATTTTTTATTTTAAAATTAAATTTTATTCTAGACATAAAACTTTTAATTTAAAAAAAATAAATCTATTATTATAAATTTCAAATGTTATCAAACTGGTGCATGGTATATTCTTACAGGAATAACAAAACTTTTATTCAAATGTAGTTACTGAAAATTGCATTATATTTACTAAAATACGTAATTTAAATTACATATAAAATGGAAACATTTTAAAAATTAATTAATTGATATATAAAATAAAATATATATTGATTTTGATTTTAAAAATACTCCATTAATATTAAATTTGTATTCTATAAATTGAACAATGTGCGAAGCTTTAAAAAAAAACAATAATTTCCCATTTATGTAATTGAATGTACACACGAAAATATTTACAAAACTATTGGATATGTAACTCTTTATAATAAACAAAAAATTGCACTACTTAAAAGCAATAATATAATTATTTTTATGGTATTAATTATACTACTACCTAAATAAATGCAATTAGATTATTTAATTCTCTTAAATGTTTAATATTTTTAACAAATAAAGAGAAATATGAACATTTCAGAAATATTTAGTTTCGTGTTATAATTCCTAAACTTTGATTGAAAACTAAGCAGTTTATGTTATAAAAATTTCACATAAAATACAATTGCGATTTCTCGGTCACCACATTTTATATTAAATGATTAATAAAAATATTTTCTATTAGTATTTTAAAGAAACTCATTTTAGAAATTGCAAGCATTTTAATATCAAGTATTGCTCACCCTTTATTAAAATGTAATCCAAACTGCAAACTTTCTTAAGTATTTTCCACAAATGAAATCGAATTTTAACGCTGTCCATACACAAGTGACAAAAATAATTGAATATCAGCAGTAAACACAAGACATATGAAATACAGAAATAATCCTAGTTGTTGACTCGCATATCAAAACATGGGTTAGATGGGGAATATAATACTATTCAAGTGTCATGATGTAGCAAGATCGTTATTTCTACATAGACCAATCCCAGCATTCCTCTCAAATGCATTGACAAGATAATTTAAAGAAAAGTGATAGTGTTTTATTGTCCATGCTATTGAGAGTAATGACTTGCTTAGGGCATTTCCTACATAAAGAGAAGGATAGTGTTACAGAAAATTATTACAAGTCACACAAGGGGGGTTATCCTACCAGTCATGCGACACGCCTCCCGCAGTGGATAGTGACGTCAGAAATTTATAGTGTAGATTATGTAGTAGCTACTGGTTGACTGGATATGTCAATATAATGGTGTCTGAGATATGTTTATGTACTTTTTTACTATTGAATTTTTTTTATATACAATACAGATACATTATTTGGAAACAGCCCCCGTGTCATATAGCATCATTTTACGCAAAGGCACTAGAGAGTGTAATTTCAACATTAAATATTTAGACGAATTTTCGCAAAAAATAACATATTGTACGAGTTCGGAGAAATGTTTAATATTGATAAAGAATATGTCACGGTGTTGCCAGAATCAACGGAGTTAACAAATTAAGCTCGTTTTCAGATCCATTTGTTTTTAATGTATATTTTCTAAATTAAGACAAATTAGGTTGATAATCATAGCTTTAGATTAATAACGAACTATTTCTTATACATCATCTTATTATTTCCTTTTGTATTGGCTTGAGTTACAAGGTATGCAATTGTTTTATACCATGGAACACGCTTTAAAAGAATTAAAAACATTGTAAACCGTGAAGAGGTTGCATTAATATATATCTAAATTATTTTTGGTGCATAAATGTAGTTCTTATTAAACTGTACTTTTCGATTAAAAACAACTAGTTTAGACAGTTAAAAAACTGGAAATTGTTCGAAAGCAACGCCGTCACATGGGGCGGCGCCCCAGCACCAGGCACGGTATCCATATTCATGAAAAGTCGTAATCAAAATTACTTTGCCAGGCGCCATTTACTTTACTATGCAGATCTGAAGAATAAACCACCCTGGTCCCGTTTGTAAATAAATTTGCAAGGAAACATATATCAATATATGCCAAAATGGTAGCGCTGAAATGGTATTAGAAGATATATACCCGTATCATTTTTATTCTGTTTCTACAATTGGCTAAGCATAATATATGAGTTTGAAAAAATCGTTGTCAAAATAAAATATATGGTAAAAGAATTGAAAATATCAATAATTCTCGTAATCTTTAAACTCGCAGACCGTAAAGATACAATCCAGTCAAAAATGTAATATCGTATTTTTAAAATTTATATTTATATCCATTTCTTTATTAGTTAAACCGAAAGAATAAATTAATAAAAATCGTCTGCCGTATAAACACATTTGAATTAATCGCGTTGCTAAGCAATATGATATAGTTTTCTTCAAATAAATATCGTCTGCATACTGCTATTTCTATAAAAGGTTTGGTTGTTTATTAATATCTCGACAACCTCTGGTCCTAGAAACTCCAAACATGGAGTAAATTATAAGTGAGGTTATTCCAAAGCTACCTACAAATTTTTTCATTTTAAAGCTCATAACATCCTTTACGGAATATTAAAAGGCACCATTGATGCATTTAAAAACATAAAAATAAATATAGTCATTAGTATCAAATATTGAAGCGCTTTGAAATCAGAAAAAAAGGATACTTTTGTTTAGGAGTTATCACGAGTCGTTCTTGAAATATTGCAAATATTACTTTTTCACACATGGAACAAATTGAGCAAATTAAAATGGAAAGTCTGATTATTCCATTTAATTTGCCCAATTTGTAACGTTTCAATTTCAGTTAAAGGTGTTATTTACCCAACATTGCTGCTGATGTGCCCGGAAACCTATGTATGATTTCCTGTTGCGGTTTTTAAGGAAATTGAAATCTAATATTCTATAACTTTTCTCAAATTTTCGACGCAGGTCATATATCACGAGCTTTCTAACGCTCAGTATTTATTTATGGATAAGAACATTTTTGCACGCTCACATGTGTCCTTTGAATCGGGTACCTTATAGTAACATTTCAAAATAAATTGTGATGATTTATATTCGCTTAAATGGTTCCTCGCAATATTATTTGTTAAAAAAGACAAGAAATTATGACAAGAAGCACAAACGCTCTTGATATATTTAGAAACAGTACGAGACGTTTTTGGCAGACATACAATTCTGTCTCCCAACCTCATCAAGTGACTTGTATTTTTGTAAGAAAACTAATTAGCGTGAGGTTTATAGAGTGTTCAGTGTGTTTGCAAATAAAATGTGTTGTCACCTCAGCTTACGCTCTGTTACAGTCTACTGCTTGAGGAAAAACCAACATAACTCTTAATGCACTGTTTTTGCAAGACAGCAACTCAAATGCCATCCACTCAGTTTATTTGTTTCAATTTATAAGCTAATGGGAACATTGTATTTAAAAATATTTTGTTCTAATGAGTTGGGTGAAAATATATTGCTAAAATATATATTGAATAAATAGTCCAAATAGAAATTAAATTTTAAACATATTGTATTGAATAAATAGCAATATATTATATTTATATGTACTTTGATGTAACCCAGAATTTGTGTTAGCGTCTACTACTACAGTACTAATAGAGTAAATTAATGTGTTGCTATAGAGACATGCCTGACCCATAATTGCAGTATGACACCTGATTAGGAACTCGTATAAAGATACATTTTCACCATTATTCTATCTAATTGTATAATTGATTAACCACAATGCTAAATATTTCCTAATCTCTGCATATAACCTGATCTCTATATATAACCTCTAAGTGCTCTAATTATACTCTTTGCATTTCAGTGTACTGCAAACATCAAAGCAATTCGTACAGTCAAAAAAACGTTAAGAAATCTGTTGCAATAAAAGCACGGTGAAATAAAAACTTCATACATACAGCATGCACACAATTATAAACCGATCTATTGAGTTTCAGAGGCACAAACCAGTCTTCTTCTTCAGGATCGACAAGAAGAGCGACCTTACTCACTTATTAAGTCAGATCGGCAAATAAGTCTGATTAACCAGTTTATATTTATGTGTATACTGTATTTAGTAAATGTTTATTTTATCATGTAATTCGTACATTACTTTAAATATATATTTCGTAATCTAAGATATATATATATAGAAAAACTGACAGATAAACATATAACAATATATTTCTTCTATTAAAATATATTTGATACGGGGGCGATGGAAACTGATTGGTCGGATTTGGGGGAATCATAACCCCCACTGGTGGAAAAATTGCCATGGAGTTTATATTAAGAAACAAAATCCAGCATTATGTGCTCCAATTTTGTGATAACCGAGATTTCGGCTGCGTTTATGTTTCCTGCATCGCTATCATTGTATAAATTTATATATGTCCCTACAATACATGGTATACTAGAAAGAATTACCCCGGATTATATTTAAGCGCTGGCTTCTAGAATAATACAGATACAAATAACATCACTCAATTTCCAAATCGCCTGTTTTAAACTAAAATCATTGCCGCTCTCCGTTTTTTTTTTCAATACGTTACCATGCAGATTGTACAACTCAGATGTAATACAAGCTAAATAATTTTTTCATACGCCTTAAATAAGCGCTCTGCAATTCGGTACGTATACGCTGAAACATTTGGTTCTTCGATCGTAGGCAGAACGCTACAAAAATATCATATATGCTTTACATGCTTTAACTTTCAAATTCGCGAAGTTAGAAAACGGAAATTCAATAAGTTAGATTTTTGAATTGCTGAAAATAAACACTAATAAATGGAAATACTTGCAGTTGCAAAAAAGACAAATGTCTTTTACAAGCAAAATTCAAATACATAACTGCTATCTTAGCGAGAAACGCTCTCAAATATTGTTGTAGATTTTATGACGTCACTTTTGCTTATCCCCCACGCTACTAATGACCAGTATAGAAGAAAGGGGAATAAATAATTCAGGGAGAAAATTTGCTATCGGTACCTCAGGTATCAGAGCTTTGAAAATTTATGTGAGGTTTCATATTAATATTCATAAAAAATTCAGGAACGGAGTAATTAAAAATATATCAGAATTCGAAGATATCACAGTATTTATGCCTAAAAGTGGAATTGTGCGACTCTTCAATTTTTGAATGTTACAATATGCTTATGAAATATAAACTTTTCATATTTCGATGATGTGTCATTTTTAATATGAAGGAATTATCCTACGGATTCGGAACTCGTTGAAGTTGTAAAAATAGTTCTGCAATCTTTTCATTGGTGTCACAGTGGAAACTCTGTAATAATCTTTTCGATGGCTAATTAACTGATTTGTGCGAAATCGCTCAAAATGGTAATTCAACATTTCGTAACTAAAAAACTAATTCGAAATTTAGAAAAAATCTTTACGAGGTGTTTCTTTTCGGGATTTTATGCACTCCTGTACCAAATTTTAATGGCTGTAGGTTGCTTAAATTTTCCGCTACAAGACAGACAGAAGGCAGCCAACTTCCTTTATTTTGTAGGCAAAATTTTCTGAGTTTTTGAAAATTCAATTTAAAAATTTGTTTATAATTTGAAAAAAATGTATACATAATTTAGACAACTAGGCTTGGTTTGAAAATGATTTACCTTGTTCAGGCATGAGTATTTTTTATAGACAAAGCCCCTTGCTGTACACTAACAAGCTTTTTAGTTCAGTTGCAATATAGGTATTATTTCCCCTTTGCTTGAAAATTAAAGACTTATGCTGATACCGACATACGAGATTACAAACCTCCAGTAAGGCTAAGTTTCCACTACAGCATGACCCTATCTGGTTCTTAAAATCCTAAAAGATCCTCTACCTAAAAGAAGACGCAACGAACCATCACGCATGGCTGGCAACATCCATCTCTCATTGTGTTCATGTCAAGAATATTTCTCCAAATTTTTATTCTTGTGTAATTCATGTAACAAAGTATAAGTTAGCTCCAACTTACGAATCTCTACTTTTTATGTCCCGTTTATCACAAGTCTCGAACAGCTTACCCGCATACTTTAATTACGTAGGTTATTTTCGTTCACCTCGTAAAGTACTTGTCATTGAAGGTAGTTGGACCGTACATCAAGCGTCCCGCTGACTGCACTTCTAAAAACCGCTGTCTCCCCAAAACAAGATCCATATAATAAATTCGGCGTTGCGCTGAAGCTATTGCTACTTGATAAGCTTGAAGTACCTTGTTTAGACGAGGCATTGTGCTTGTTGGATGTAACAATAAGGATATATCCTGAAAGAGAATATTATACTTTAGATTATATTGTAAAGAATTAAAAAACATCATATTAATTTAAAAAATAAAATATAGTAATACTCATGTATAGGGAACATCAAATCATCATGCAGATTGGATTCTTTAAAAATATCAGTTCTATTTACATTTAATCCAAATATACTTGGAAAATTAATTTAAAATACATACACAAGTACTAGTGCTCTGCATTTTAACTGAAATATGGACTGTGTGCCTCATAGCTAAATTTTTTCCATTTTTTTCCCATTTTCCCGATATTTTAGACTAAAAATTCGGAAAGGTTGAAATTTTATACTATACAACACTGGTTTACAAAATCAAACTTATTCTAATATCAAAAATGTTATTGTGCCTTTGTTGACATATTTTTCACACAAATTTGAAAATATTTTCTTTTTCTTAGCACATATCATTTTTATAGTACAAGTTGTGTTCTAACATTTGAAACAAAAACTCAAATAAAGTTCATAGCGCAATAAGTAAATGTGAAGAAAATGGATATCAAACTTGTTCTTAGACTCTTTTTCAACTTTGTTTAATAAGGATCTCAGTCACAAAATCAAACTTATTTTAATATCAAAATTATAACTGCACCCTTTTTGACATATTTTTCACACAAATTTTGAAAACATTTTCCTTTTTCTAGCGCGTATTATTTTTATAGCACAAGTTATGTCCTAGCATTTGAAACAGAAACTCGAATAAGAGTCCATAGCACAAAAAATAAATGTAAAGAAAATGGATATCAAACTGGGCTTAGACTCTTTTTCAACTTAGTGTTTAATAGGGATTTAATTCACATAGAAACCGATAACTTGTAGCCATGCGAAATTTGCTGAGCGTGTGTTTAGACCCTTATGCCACTAGCTGTTTCGTAAAGATCTTGTTCACATAAAAACGGATAACCTGTAGTCACACATGCAATCCGCTGAGACCCTTATTCAACAAGCTTATGAATGTATGTTTTACTTGTGTAATCGGATATTCTGGGGACATATAGACAGACGATTTATCGATTTATGTCAAACCTAGTTTACCGCACAGTTTGGAAGAGGTCATAGGCTCACTATCAGCTTAACTCAATTTTGAAGATAATATACGTTACACTCCATATATTTCTCGGGTATATATTACAAGCAAAAATCAAAATCTTCAATTATATATATATGTATATATATATGTATATATATATATATATATATATATGTATATATATATATATATATGTATATATATATATATATATATACATATATATATATATATATATATATATATATATATATATATATATATATATATGTATATATATATATATATATAAATATATATATATATATATACATATATATATATATATATACATATATATATATATATATATATATATATATATATATATATATATATGTATATATACATATATATATACATATATATACATATATATATATATATATACATATATATATATATATATATATATATATATATATATATATATATATATATATATACACATATATGTATATATATACATATATATATACATATATACATATATATATATACATATATACATATATATATATATATATACATATATATATATATATACATATAAATATAAATTAGTAAATCCAAAGTTAGAATGTATGTAGTAACTCATAATACACTATTCCAAAATTTTCTAAAAAATACAAAGAAATATAAGAAATTAAGACATAAAGAGGAAATAATAAAGCGTAATGCAAGTCATAAAGACAAAGACAATCAACAAATTTCAAAAATGAGGAATGCAAATAAGAAAACAAAAAAATCAAGCAACAAAGCTTGCACATGGAAGTATGTGCATGTATTTGTTAAATAATTAGTTTTAGTATTCAAGTATCAAAGTATCAAAGGGACACAGCAGCAACTGGGTCTCCACCTGCAACGTAGAATTACGTTAACTGTCACTATTTTATGGCACAATCTCACTAGTTTTACGTCTTTAAAGTATTCAGCGAAGGACACTTGACATAACCTTAGGCTGTAAGTGACGACACAGTTACTACTGCGCCATTACTTACCTTCTGATTTCTTTTCAGATATAAAAATCTTAAGAAATAAAACAAAAGAACATTTTCACTTTATTTATTTAAATGCAACTTATCGAAATAAATAACATGGAAAAGCTGGTTGCACCGAATTTCATTAAATTTGGGGGTAGACTTGAAATATTAAAATTTAGTCCATGTTTGGAGTTTCTAGGACAAGAGATTGTCAAGATATATAGTATTATGCAGATGATATTATTCCGCAAATTCATTTCAAGAAAATTATATGTTGCTCAGCAACGCAATTTGAATCAAATGTGTTTATACGGCAGACAATTTTTATTAATTTTTTTCGATTTAAATAAAAAAGAAATGTATATAAAAATGTGTTTCCTAAATTAATGGTAATCGATATTGCCAATTTATTATGTCATCTATTTTATTTTGGCACATATGTTTGAAACTCCTATATTGCAGTATGGGTAATCTTCTACTAATACACTGGAATATATTTATTATTTGAGAATATTATAAGTAGTACGGGTATATCTCCTCATACAATTTTAACGCTTTTATTTCTGCATATATTTTTTTCTAAATTTGTTTACAAACGAGACCAGAATGTTTTATTTTTCATATCTGCCAGTGCAGATAATTTTGCATAGCAAGAATAGATATTTTTAAACTTATTTTAGGGGAATTAATTTAATTATTTTAATAGAATTTTTGAATAAAAATGTTATTTAGAATACTATAGGAATTTTCAGATGATTGTTAATTTTAAGTTTCTTTATAATGTATATTCCGTACGAAGAACGAGTATACTGCTAGTTATAAATAAATCTTTATGCAATAATGTCAATCCGAGTAAATGTTAGCAAAGATAGAAACTTAAATTTAATTTCTATTTTAAACCATTGACTACATAGATTAATACTCTGCTTTTTAGCAATAATTCCTACAATAATTTCTCACTACACTTCTTACAAATAACAAGTAAACAACAATTTTTAAACAGCTAATTAAAACGTGTGCATTTGCATGCATTGTTATTTAAACGTCCTCTCCTGTATATTAAATACGTTTTTGCGAATTAAATATGTCACTTCGATTTCATTGTTTTCTTATATTATAATTTGTTTAATTTAATATTCAAAATCCAAAAACTTATATGCTCTTTTGTATTAGGATTCCCAAATACTGCAATTCATTTTTTATACTTCTAATTTCATAATTATTTGTTACATTAAGTTTTAATTTGAAAATTTTTGTAGCTCGCATACTTCATATGCGCCAGACTCTTCAAAGTCAGGCTTTTTTGCAAACTTACATATTTGTCTGCTTGATAAATATACGGTGTTGATCAAAGAATATACGGCTTTGATCAAAGCAACATCAGAAAATATTTTTTTATAAGGTGTAACTGTTTACTTAGATGAAAAATAGCATGATAAATACAGCAAGCCGGCTGATTTTAAAAGTACTGAGATGTCATCCCCATTCACGATATTACTGTATGCTACTTGAGAGAAATAAAGCAATATTATTTTTTAACTCACTCATCTTAAATAATTGTTCACAAATAAAATAGATGCATTATTAATAAAATAATTTACACGTTTCTTAAACTATAAATATTGGAATCTAATGACTAATATTAAATGCTGTGAAAGCTTGTCTTTATTACTGGCAGTTGATCTTCTTCAGTCTTCTGTGTTTTATCTGGAAATAAAAACTTGATTAGAGAACAGCATATATAGATTAATAATTAAATATAGATTGAAAATGTTTATCCACAGGTTTCAACTGTAAAATATATCATTTCTATGTCAGGGTAAATAAAACAGAGCACCAATACCAGCATGTAAGAACGCGTCTGTCTAAAATTGTTGTATCATGTGACCCGGGAAACTAATTGTTGTCAGACGAAAATTCGAAAAATGGAAGGAAATAACTAAGAAGGAATGAAAAGATCAGTAGAGGAAAGCTGCGAATTAGGTGACCTATGAAGAAAAATAAGGGAAAACTTCAGATATGATAAAATTGAAAGTAAAACAATCAGTTTCGGAAATCTAATGAGCCTTTTTTCCACCCTCTCCGAGGGTGAAATCGAAAATCTGGCTCTATTAGGTTCTGTCTCGTTGTAGATAGGCCTTTAAGTCTAAGCTTGTTTTATTCCAGTATCCGTAGTGGTCGTCTTATATAGGTTATACTGTGCATAAAAGAAATATAAAGTTTTTATTACTTATAGTACCAATTAAAAAGATTAAATTAGTAAGATTAATTTATTTTATTTCATTTTGTTATGTTTTAGCCAGAATCTAACAAAACTAACAGATAAACCGACAAGAGCCTTAATAAGGGTACGTATAGACTCGCTATGACCTAAGCATTCGGCACAAAAGAAATTAGAGCAGTCTAGAGAAGATGCAAATCAGTATCTAAAATGAACTACCCAATATATGGCGATTACTGGGCGATAATTGAATAATTTTGGTGATTACAAAAAATTTATAATTTTTATAAATTAATTATGATCAACATTGATAACCGATTTCCAAATTTATTCATATTTGAACAACCGATTTCCGAAAAACGGTGGAAACCGTTGGAAACTCTCCGAATTACACGACTTAGTGCATCACCGCAAAAAATTCAGCAAAAATTCGGTATTTTTAAAATAAATGTTTAATATAGCTTCGCAAACCAGAATGTTACATCCTATTTTTAGTGCATTGACACTTATATGAAAATTTCAAGTGGCATCGCCCTCTAGTCAGCATTGTGGGACAATACCCATTACTCCATTTCATTTCGAAAATTTAACAAAATAATTTTATTAAATTATCAAAACTCATTATTAGATATTTAATAAAATAAGAATGTCACTTATTTCTCATTATTTTGGAATATTTCACACATTTCAAAGTGAATAATGTTTGTACATTACTACAAACCTTCCTCCAATGCATTTATCAATATTAAACACTTTAAATATCACTTTAAATGTGTTACTGTCCTTTTTCTCCATCAAAGTCATGGAAATATGTGGGTGGTACAATTTCGTTTGCACCACCGTAGTAGACAAAACTCATATTCATGACTGAAAATATTATCATATTCATTTCAAACTTGCGTTGGGTCGAATATTGACTGTTATACAGACCCCTCTGCGCAATAACTTTTATACGATAAAATACCCAAAGTTTAGTAAAACAAAATATGCCCTTTATCTGATGCGAAGACATTTTAAGTCTACTATGATCTTAAGAATCTCACATAAAACATACATAACAAACTATCTGAGAGCAAGTTTTATGATATTTCATCCTTTTCTTATATCTTTATTGGTTTTCTCGAATACATCGTATTTGTATCATAAAATGCCAACTTCATATTCTGTAACGCCTCCTTTATTTTCAACACGATCAAGGAAGCCGATCCATTCTTGAGCCGAATATTCAAATTTTATGAGCGAAAAAGTCGATTTTTATGAGAAATACTCTTTTCGGGAAAATGGAAGCCATTCAATGCGTTCAATTTCTTTGTTTTGATTGGACCATCAATGTAACATAATACAACCAAACTATTTTCTCTTTGCCCTCTCTGCCTTTTGAAATTAATTTATTATATATTTGAAGTATATATTGAGTCTTGAGAAAGTAAATTCAGTTACACCTGACTTATCAATTGATATAATCAAGAAGAGTTTTAAAATATTCAACTGGCTGCATAGCAGTATAAGTTTAGCAGTTATTTAGATGTTTTAAGTCATTTCAGAAGAAATCAAGCTCTTAGATGAAATGTATCTCAAATCTACCTTGCTCTTAGACGTACTCAAATGTAACTTCCTCTTAGACGAAATGTATCTGAAATGTACTTTGCTCTTAAGAATAATTATTTTTAAGTTATTTCATTTATCTTGAATTTGGTACTAGTATATTGCCATTCAAATGTGAAGGCTTGTTTGTAGGCCATTCTGCATTTTCATTTTACATAGGTAACTATCAAAATGGAAGAAACACAGATTGAAATCAATGAAAGTGAAAAGTGTGCGGAATACTGGTTCGTGCTAGAAATCTGGATTAAAATGCCAATGCTTCCTTAATTTTGTAGTTTTAGCATAATATTTTCGAAGCACATCATTTTGCGTTTTAAAAATTGAAATTTTAGTGACAATTTGCTAGTTATAGAACTCAATACTTCATTAGGCAGTGAAAGCAACAGCTCCTTGAGCATATTTAGAAACAAATATTTTTTGGGGCGTGTTTTGATGACAATATAAATCCATTACAATGTATATTCTGTAGCATATTCTTATTTTGCATATTTTATATGAAAGATAAGTTATTTTAATCAGGGGTTGTCAACTATCAACTAACAAGGAAAAAAAATTCTTAATCGTTAAATTTGTTTCAAATGGTTTGGCGATATTTAATAAAGAATTTGTTGTGAAATTAGTAATAGTTATGCACAGTAATATTTCCTAATATTGCATGGAATTTTTCTTGGATTTCTAAAGTTGGTCCCTGTTTCAATTCATTACAGCTATTTCTTATATATATTCTTGTAAACTATAATAAGTAGTTTTAAACTTAAGTATTGCGGACATTTCAAAATTTTGCATGTAAAATGTGTTTCAATGTGAGCTAGCGAATTTAACATTCTCAAACGATATTCCATTATGTTTGTCCGTTATTCATTGTAAATTACTTTTTCGGTGCTATTTATTCCTAATACCTCCTTTATTACACATAGAAATTATTCACATAGAGATACTCATTCAATCTCTATTACAGCATCCGTACGTATGAAGTTATAGTCGCTTATAATTCAAAATAAACATGATTAACTATATGGCCACTTTATTTTATGACAGTAATATTACTTGTACGGAATAAATCATGATTTTATAAATTTAGGACATTCAGGGCTATACCAAATTGACCCCAAGTCTCATGATACCTTTCGAAATTTTAATATGTAATTCAATATAAATATTGAAATAATGCACTAAATTTAGGATCCTATTTTCTATATACGCTTTAAATATTTACATTTTATAAAGTTGTGGGTTTATCTCCAAATTCTAAGAAGTTAAACCATGAGAGCTCAGGTCATATAAGATCAAATTGTTCGGCGTTTCTCCTAAGTATGACAGTTGTTCTACTTAAATATTACTTTAATGGATTTAGAAATAAAACTTCAGCTATATTTTGAGAAATTGGTCACTCTTTTGATGTTAAATATTTTTTCACAAAGAGTACAACAGAAAAGGATGTAATAATTGGTGTAAAATTAAAAATTTTAATTTTTCTATTTTATTCAGTTTTAGTTTCTTATGAATGAAATAGTGAACATACCAGAGCAAAATTGGCACTATAAAATCTTTCAGTCTCGAAACATAAGTGTCTTAGTAACTTCGTGGAAAGCTTAAATTCTATTACATATTTTACAATAACCAAATTCCCACCCTAATAAATCTGACCTAAACATTTACCGCAATAATGCGAAGCGTGGAAAAAATTCTAAAACTGTGTGTATTTTGGTTTTATTTTTATTTAATGGAATTTGGAAATGGTTAGGTATAACTTAGAAAATTTTAAATTTTATTCCAAATTCAATGTGTTCAAATAAGTTCCAAATAATTATTTTTCACAATAAATGAGAACATGGTAAATATAGTTTAAATAAAACTAGTTTTCTATAGTTTCAAAGGCAAATATTTACTGGGATCACGTTCGCATCTCAGTCGTGCGGTAGTAGTCTATTATTGCGGCATTTATTGCGTTATTATAGCGACGGTTTTTAAGCAATTATTTAATTATTTTCCGATTATATATCTAGTGAATTCTGTTAAATGGATTTGGAAATTGTTCGTAAATCGAGGTAGTGTCTGCAAATCTGAATGAATAGTTTGTCTAGTGTTCGGAAGCTCTGAAAATGCAGTGCAAGAATGCAATGAAAGAATGCAGTGAAAGAATGCAGTGAAAGAATGCAGTGCGAAAATGCAGTATAAAATTTAATTTGTATAGCACTGCATTGTATATTTACTTTGTATAGCGCAGACTGGAGGGTTGCCATATAAAGATGAAAAGAGAATAAACGGGGGATGGGAAGGGAAAGAGAACTGTAGATTATACAAAGATAAGATCTGAGATTTAAAAAATAAATTTTGAAACAGAACGTGGAATGAATAAACTATGCATTTATTTAAAATGTGGTTTTGCATGAATTATAACATGTATACAATCGAGCTAGGAAACCTTTATTTTTCATTTGATAGTCGCATGGCTAAGTGCAATTGCATAACTTAACATTTTGAAATGCCTAATTTCAGATAATCAATGTTTATTTTTCAAATCATTGGATTATTTGGTGTTCGATACTCCACTGTTTATAAAATATTTGAAAAATAAATAAATAAATGTTCGGGTATTTTAAAAATAAATTATGGGAATATTAGACATTGTCGCACCGTAACCTTTCAGTGCATGTACATTTGTATGAGTGTATGTGCGCATGTATCAGTTATTTGTATTTTAGTTTAGTGATTATTTCGTTGACAATACCAGTACCCGTGCCTCTTATTTCAGATGGCATCGATGGAACACAAAATGGTTCTTTTTACTTATTGCATCAACCCAATGGAGCGGCAACGAATGTCCTTTCTACCCTCTATCCAAAATGGATTATGATGGGTAAGCCCCTCGAACCATTTTCTAGACCCTCTCCCATAATTTATGTACTTAAAGCTCCGCGTATATTTGCAGCAACAGAAAGTTGAAAAGAAATAGAGACGAATTTCTTAGAAATTGAATTTCAAATCCTTAGTTATTCGAAGTAAGAAAATTAATTTTTTAGAAATATCCAGTGCGTAAGTTGATCGTCTTCATCGTTCGTTATATTTATGGTATTCTCTAACATGAAAATTCTGTCATAATATGGCTCTAGAAACTGTTACAGTGAAATTTGTTGACTTCAAAGACATAGCATGAATTGTCTTAACCAAACCGAGTCCCTCGGAATACTCTTTTATACTCTCTACTTTAAAAAGTTTATGGTGTGTAATCCTCTCCAAAAGTTTCGAAAAACTAACTATAAACGAAGATTTACCTACAAAAAAGAATATAATGCATTGAAAGTTAATTATAAATGTGCAGTTACATAAAAACGTTCTTGTTAACATTTTATGAGCCTAATCGGTAAGAAAATTCCTTCATATTTATTTACTTTTAAATGCATCAAAATTTGCATGTTTTATATTTTATTTTTTTATTTTGCCGCGTCCGAAAAAGAAAAATTAGCCCAAGTCTATAGTTTAGCATTTTTTTTTTTAGATTTGAGGCGCAATGTTAATGTATAACATGAGAGCTAAGTAGAATAGGGAGGTGACGGGGTGACAAGTTTTAAACTGGCGCAGGGCACAACCAAACTATGCTCCGCCGCTGGTGTAACTAAACACATAGTTTTACAATGATATTACACATGTTTGTAATTAAATTGTCACTGTATATATACAGGATTAACATAAAATGATTTAGGTATGAGTTAATTCAACAAATTCCTTACCGATGTAGATAGCAGCATGTTTGAGAGCAATCTACTAGCGACTACTTCTCTATTGTTTCAACTGAAATGAAGTTTAATACTCTATACACCCAATCTGCTACTATATTTCAATATGGCTCAGTAACAACTATTTCAATTTTTACTTTTCTGCAAAATATTAAATATTAATTAAACAATATTCAATTTTTAATTTTAATTTTTTATAATTATTACTCTATTTTTAGTTTTAAGATACGAAAACTATGATAAATAAATATTATAACAATGAAAATCAAATCATAAAGAACAATGAAAAGAAATGGCTGAATATGAATCTATTGGCAATTTAAAAACTTGCAGTAAATATAATAATACATATCTCATATGTGCCATATTTTGTTTAATAAAAGTTGATCAGATAAAAACAGAATTATTCGTACGGAGATAGAAAAAATAATATTTTTCTCAACATAGCACTTCTTCGCTCGTAGAAAACTTAGTGAAAGCAATGTTGAAGCATCAGATAAGACCTTATGTCGTCCAAGAGAATCAGATTCAGCCATTTTCGGCTGTATGCGATTAATTTATGCAAACTCTACTTAACCCAAAACTCTCATATTTTCTTATAGATTACTAAATTTATCTTCGCGTGAAAACATTGAAGATCATTGAAATTTTATTTCTTTTAAAAATGTGCCTCAATCGCTGGGAAAGAAAACAAAATGTGTCCTCCCTCCCCCCCAGCTCCTGATGTTTTCTCTTTTTAAATCTAGCTTGCACTTTCCTTAGAAAGGAAAAACTATTTTCCCCCAAGGAAAACCGTAAAAAAAAAAGGGGGTCGTCTCAGGTATCTTATAGCGCAATGGAGGATTCTGGGAAGAGCGAGGCAGAGATATAAATATACCCTTTTTCTTCCTCACAGTGAAGGGTTTTCTGCGATACAGCTCGTGATGGCGTTTCAGCTCGTTATGGTGGAGCAATGCCGAAGTGCAGTAATGAGAAGTGCCTGCAATGGATCGCTCAGACTTATGAACACTTGGGAAGCATCTCAGTGAGCTTGGGGTGGGCATAGAAATTGTGAAATATACCCTGCAGTTTAGCTTGGGGCTCACGAACCATAAAATAGCAACAACAAAATAAATCAGCGAGGCGTATAAGCGCTGGAATTTCGAAATATTTTTCTGTCGGTTCAGAAAAACGTTCTATTTAGTTTCGCAATCTTGGAAAAGTCGATTTTGTAGTAAATGCCTCATATTATTTAAATAAGAAGCAAAGATATTATTCTTTGCAGTTCTAAAGATTAATTTTATTTATCTATTATAGAATTCTATATGAATATAATAGCGGGAAGTATGAGAACAGAAGAAAGGGAGGTCTACTTTTAAGTGAAAATTTAATAGCGGGATAATAAATGGTCTTTGCCACTGATCAATTTTATAAATTTAAATGTATATTCTCAATTTTAAATGCTTCTAATTATTTGCAAGTGAAAATAAAATATATAATACTTGTTTATCGTTTAAATAGTGCTTTAATAATTGTAATTATATTATTTAAAAATACTGCGTCCTGGAAATACTTTTAAGGGGACAGCATGAAGGACTTGGAGCATTACGCAATCTATTAAGCATTATTTATGTATTAAACAAGAAAAATTGAACTGAAACATCCTATTCAGCAAAAATGTTCTGCTTTTTGCATTTGTATTTACTGTGCTTTAAACTTATGTTTTGATTCTCAGTCACTTGATTGTGAAAATAACTAGCTTAAATCCTTGGCTACTTCTAGAGGCTATAATCCCACCATTATTCAAAAATCATTTCATAAATTCAATAAGTCGAAATTGGGTTCTAACCTACTACGCTGGAGTTGTGAATTCGTAATTCTATCGCCTCATTTTCACTTATTTGTTTGCTTTAAGGCTTCTAATACCCCTTCTCCTTTCAATTTTAGGTGTGCATTCAAACCCCTTAATAACATTCAAATTCACTTCGCTTAAAGACCCCATCCCTGTCTTGAATCGTTGGAGGTATTTATCACATTCCATGTGAATACGGTCTTGGCTATGTAGGTAAAACAAAAAAGACTTTTGAATTTCATATTAAGGAACACATGAGTTATATTTCGAAACAAGAGGTGTCCAAGTCTTCAATTGCTGAATATTCTTGGGACTCAAATCATATTTCCAATTTTCAGAAACCAAGGTCATTTTTTCTTTTGATTTTGAATTGGATTTTTTTTAAAGTTTCTCTATTGTTTCTCAATCTAATTCCCTTGTTAACGGTCATTGACCATTTTACCTTTGCACTTGGAAATCTCTGGGTATAATTTTTCTCCATTCCAGCCATTCCTCTATTTTTTTATTTATTTGTCTGCCTTTCGAATTATAGTTATTTTTTAGCTTATATTGGTCATGCTCGGATTATTTAAAGTATTTTATATTATATGGCCTCCGAAACCAGTTGATTCCTTCACATTTAAATTTATTTTTTTCTTGTTCTAATTGGTATCCAATTTTTCTACTTAATTTTTGCAGCTAGTTTAAACGTCTAATATTTCTTTCGTTACAGTTTTTTTTTTTGTAATTTTCTTTCTATTAATTCGTTTTTATTCGTTTTTACCCGTTCCTTTACCCCTTTATTTTTTTTCTTTCCTCCGTGGTTTTGTCTGTTCGTTATTTCCTGCCTGTTGTTTTGCGTTTTTACTTATTCATCGCGCCGTTGGCAATTTATTTTCTCCTGCCTTCAGCTACGTGTTACCGACTTAGTTACCGACTTGACTTGAGTAAGGCAGGTCGCGCTTCTTATCGATCCTGAAGAAGAAGGTTGTTATTTGCTTTTGAAACTAGTAGATCAGTTTATTTTTGTATTTATGCTGTATTAACGAACGTTTTACGTATTATGTTTTATATCAGCCGTGTTTGAGCAATCTTTTGAAAACTAAACATATTCAGCTTATCAAAATATAGCAGAAATAGAACATATCACATTTAGTTTTACAAAACTGGGCAGTTCAGAGTGTCAGTTTAATTGTTTTCCTCACTTTTGAAATTACTCATAATCGACGATTTCTAGAAAGAAAATACACCACGCATTCTTCTGCTCATTTCTTCTTAAATAAGTCCAATTTCATTAAAGAATGTTTGAAAACACGCAAGACGATATACCTATCTTTGAATAGAAATTGCTCTGCGTTTTTATCCTGTATTTTCTCATGTCTCGATTGTATTATGGATTTTTACTTTTATATTTTTACCACAACATATAATATATATCACTTACAAAAACATATAATATATATCACTTACAAAAACATATAATATATATCACTTACAAAAACCTATTATATATATCACTTACAAAAACATATAATATATATCACTTACAAAAAAAAGTGACACAAGCCGCAAAGTTTATAACTTTCGAGTTGTTATGGTTAAGTTGGATCAATAGTAATCTATCACCTGGCAAAAGCATATTGATTTAGCTCTATACAAAAAATAATTAACGGATCACAAAATATTCACAAAAAATGAATAAAAGGATTGATGACATTGGATAAATTAAACACTTTGATTATAAAAATATGTTAACCAAAATGAACACAATTGATGTGTACCCAGTGGCGATACAATACATTTTCATGAAAGGAGGACAATTAAGGGTTTTGTTTGCTACTACCTGTCTATAATAGCTTTGTTTTCTTATTATATTCTCATCATCATAATAAGTGAAGTATACATACATGTTCGGTTCAGTGCTCAACACTATAAGTCTGCCTTCTAAGATTCAGCCTTCTAAATCACCGACGGATAGTTCGGTGGTATAGAAAAACTAAAAAAAAAAAACCCCATAATTTCCTCCTGGAGAAGGGGTCGAAAATCTAACTACTTTAGGTTCTGTCTGATAATCGATACTATAAGTGTGCAAAGATTCAGGGAGGCTCTGGAAAGACAATTGTATTTATAGTGATTCTAACATCTAAAGAGAAGTAAAAGCAAAAAATACGAGATGAGTTTGAGCATTTCGGTTATTGCTATGTCCTAAATGAATGTTGGACAAATGGTCTAATAATGATGCCAGAAACAAGTATCTCCGTACTCTGTGAATTTATCTGTCGAAAGTCCTTTTGAGAGGTTGGTGGCAAGGGGAAGAAGGTACGTTCTGAATTGGTGCAAACAAATACCTTACAAACAACTTCGGCTAGGTATGCATCACCTTATAGGGCCATGGTTGCGTGAGTTAAATATATTAATATGAATAGGCATTTGTTATACACAATTCTTTACTTATTTTTGAAAACTATATAATAATTTATGATAATACATAGTATATACTACTGTAAATTCTAAAAGTGGATAATGATAAAATATATTTCTCGGAGTAAGTCGGTTCTTTGTTAACAAATATTGTGAAATATTTTAAGATTCAGAAATATTTGATAAGGGTTTGGTTGTGTAAATTATTCTAAATCTGTTGGGAAAATATGCGACGGGCAATGTAAAAAAATCGGTTGTATGCAGTACGTGACCTTCCTTACATAGTTGCAATTAATTTACTTCTTAAATAAATTACGTATAAGATCCACGGTACAATGCTTTTAAAGCTGAATTGTACATTTTGAGTTTTTCCGGATGATAATATGTAAAACTATTTCGAAGTATTCGATTTGGAGATATTTCGCGATAATTTAGTATTTGGCGATATTTAGCCAAATTAGTTTCCAAGTTTGCCTAATTTATTGTCAAACGTTACAGACAGACGGAGAGAAGAGCTTATCTTTTATATGAATAAATGACGGTGAATTGTCGGAAGTCAAAATACAATACTATTACACAAAGTATTTTCTCTCGTCAATAAAACGATCCACGAAAATGATGCTAATAAATTTGTCGTATAATATTGTACATGAAAAGTGAACACATTTCACAATAGTTAATACATTTTTGATTTTGTGTAATATTTTATAAATTTATTTGTAAAACGTGCAATAGCTCGATAACTGTACATGCTAGCGTTCTAAAGTTTATGTCATTCGTTTTCTAATGAAATAGTGTATAAGAAATGATCATTTATATGTCATTATTTAAGGTTCTGATTTTTTTTATGATTTTTTCAAAACTTCATGTGAAAAGGTGATTTTTCGACCATTCGATTGCGTTTAAAATAAATAGGGTTCGAATACTCACCGATTGTAATATTTGTACTAAATTTCGTTCGAAACACTCTATTCGTTCGTGAGATATCGCATCCAAATACTCACAGACATACACACAGGAAACACCTCCAAAAAGGGATGCTTAAAACGTGTTCTTCCGCCAAAAACTCGAATTCGAATTTTTCAACCCCGTCATGATACATTCCCTATATTATGTATGTATGAAAAGAAAAAAAAAATATTATGACTTTACCTATATAATGCATTGAATGTACTTCTTTCGATGCGAAATAATGATGTACGAAATCCGCGATTAGATGTTTTAAACGTTGAAAGTGTACTAACATTTGGCGATTTCTGGACGACAATCTGTAAAATCATTTACAAGTACCTGATTAGCTTATTTTTTGCATGAATCTAACTTCACAATTGGAAATACTGCTATCATTTGCTGAGCGATATAATTTATATATTGAAAGATATGTTAATTATTAATTTGTCAATTTGGCGTTATTTTCGTAACTTTAGCGTCACTTTTGCCAAGTTGCTACATTGTCGTCAATCTGGCATAATTTTCAAAAAGTCGCTGAGTTGGCGATATTTCGATAAATTATTTGTTGAGGTTATCGAATTTCAAATATAGGCAATACTACTTTTCAATTTTATGTAATTTTTTAGATAAATTTATTTGGGAAATAGCAATATCTCGAGAACGGTTCACGATAGTGTTCTGATGTTTGTGTCATATTCGTTTTCTAATAAAAATTTATGTACTAAATAATTGTTTAATTAACTATATTTTCTTCGAAAACGCTCCATTCGTTAATGAGATATCGCTCCCACAGACTCAATGATACACACACACTAATATACATACACATACAAACACATGATATCAAAAATGTTCGATTCGAGTTTAGAGATGCTTAAAAATTACTCTTTCTTCCAAAACTAGCTATTCCTTTGAATTTTCGACCCCGTCACAATACTTTCCCTGTACAATATATTATATAAGTAGGGGGTAAAAATCTGATGTTTGTTCAACCTTTAAGTATCTGTTTTAACAAACTTTTCCCCCTTGAAAATCATTACTAAAATGCAAAATTAGTTTTGGACCCATCTTGTTAAAAGTAAAATAATAATAATTACTTTCTCTACATACATAGTATAATATATAGAGAAAGAATTGTAATGGGATCGAAAATTCGAAATCACGTTTTCGACGGAAGAGCACGTTAATTTTAAAATAACACTCGGCCATGAAGTACGAACCTTGCATTCAGACGTGCTATATACTATACCACTCTGGCACTAAAAGGGAAGATTAGAATTATTTTATAGATTCCCCTTTGAAACAAATTGTGATTCGCAACCCACGCTAAATTTCAACGCGGGTGCCAATTATAGAGTATTTGTCCTGCTTTTAAAATAATACTGGGCCATAGAAGGATATAAATCCGGGCCTCCTGAATTGCGTCTTGACCTGCAATCTACTTCACCACTTTGATCCGATAAGGAATTATAAGAATTACTTTGCAACATCCTAATACAAAATATATGCAATTCATTGAAGTGAAAAAAATGTTCATTTTTAGCTGTAGTAATTTCTTACCCAAACACTATCCCCTTCAATCCTTATTTTGTTTTTGCATATCTAGGCAAGTGCCATAATGGTTGTGCTTAATACTCTATATAAGGAAGTTTTGCGTATAAGCCATTTTTTCTTGTATCAGTATGGTATATTCCGCAGCTCTAAAGTAAAAATAGCAGAAGAATGAAATATTATACTTTAAAAAGAAATAGAATAATATTAATTATAAAATAATGCAAAAAATCAACATTAAATGACAGCATAAAACAAAATAAGGGTTTGAACTGTTTTCAGAGGTAAAAAACATCCTCCTAAACATGTTTCTTGCCTTCGACAGCGGTTGAAACCCTTGTTTTATTTTATATGCTGTAGTTTAACAAATATCATATTCTTTTTAACATCATTTTCTTATTAACGACAGTCAGAGCGAATTTTTATTCTTAATTATATCTTACAGTCGAAATGATATTCCAATATTGACGTTCGAGCGTTCAAAAGTTTAACTTTTACTTATGACAAAAAAAAAAAATATGTTCATTCAATATTCGGCGCATTTCAGTTTCCATTTGCGCGTGACCGCAAAATTGGACAAAATACGTATAGCAAAGCTTGCTGTAAAAGTGAGACGGGAAAGAAATGACTATGACGAGGATAATTGCGTATCTTTCCTTTTTTAGTAAAACGCTCGTAAACACCTTCTTTCTCAGTGTTTCCACTCTTTTATAAATGACCCTATAGGAAAATATGACTGCTTCTATTGTTAACATTCGGACAAAAGCCGGTTTCGCAAAGTACTTGCCTGAATGGAAATCTGACAAGTGGTGGGTGGAATCAGTAAAATATGAAGGCGTTCCTTCTATCAGTTTCTCTTTATTCTTTATTCTTATTGCAGTGTCGAAACCAGATATCCAGAATGCCGCAAATGGTTGATAAATCAAATAAACACGAGTGCATAATTAATAAAATCTGATGTGTTCAACCTATGACTTTCCCTACAAACTCCCACATTTTAATTTTCTGGCAAAACAATAGTCAAAATAGAAATTGCCAGACATTCAAAATCGGTAGGCTTCTTGGAGTTACCCTTTTAAATAAGCAAAAAATTTAATTTCATAATAATTTCTCAATTATTTTAAGATATATTATGGGCACTCACTGCAGAAAAAAGGGGGATCATAACTCAAGAACTGTTCGCGATCGGTAAAAAAAATGACATTCATCAATACCTGAAAAAAAAAGCAATGATAAAATGCCAATTCACTAAATTATAGTGACAATATTTATTTAATTGATTTTTGACGTTTTACAAAAACATATGGAATTTTTAGAACTCCGTATGTTGGCGTTCTATAAAATATTACAATCGCTTTAAAATTTAAATTGAATGTGCCATTATTATTTAATTGAAATTATTTATTTTCTTGACACATCACATTTGACTGGAACTATTTATGGAAATTTTCCAAATAATTTTCCTTAAGGACATTTCTAGATATAAATCCTGAGGTTATAAAACTGTAAAGAGGATCAGATTGTCTAAAGTTCAAGAGATTTTTGATTGTTTGGAAAGCTTGCTTAAATGCGTAAAAATTATTCTCAAGTTTTTCGAAGAAAATCAAATATTCCTTAAAAAATTCTAAATAAATAGACATCAACCAATATTTTTATTGATATAGGAATTATTAAAAAATTGAGTTCAATAGTAGTTCCGTACCATTTGATAGACTTCGAATATGTTTCAGTAGGGTGCACCGGTGTCTGCTCTAAAATGGGCATTATATAAAGTGAGAAGGTTCAGCTACTTAAATATATTATTACCTTATAAGTTCTGGTGTTATTGTTCCCCATTAAAGAAACCTTTGATTTTTAGCCTCTAGTTCTAAAGTTTTTCAGGTGAAGTTCCTTTCGATATGAGATATAATAGAAGGTATTCAACATTTGAATGCGAAAAAACAAGATTCTTAATGAAAAGTGTGTTGATAAAGCATTTATATTCAAAAATAGGTGTTGCAAAATATAACGAATTGCATCCAAATCCACAGAATCCCCACTGTTTAAACACTATTATCGCCCCTCTACCAAAACGGAACAAGCAATGGGGCAACTAAGGCTTAAAGCATGGAGTTATTCTGAAATTATCCTGGATTTAAGGCACATTTTAGTGGTATAATTACTCTTTCGTCCACTTTATTATCTAAAATAGTGTTTCTTAAAGAAAGCGTGAAAAAATATGTGCTAACTCATACATAGAAAGTGATACTAAAATTTTATACATGAAAACTCTCAGCTTTATAATTTCTGATGAATAGCCATAAACACCGTCGAAGGGTGGTGACGTAACTGCTAAGGCTTCAGCTCTTGTGTTCTTTTTATTATAGTAATTTTAAATTCTTTTATGTGTTTTCAAAATATCTGCTTTTCTAGCTAGGACCAAAATATATATTCAAATTACCCGCAAAATTTCAGATTGCCTCACAAACTGGGTTTTTGCTTCCCATTTACTGCAATTTTTAACCTTTTTAACGGTTGAAATTCGCTACATCTTGCGAAATTTATTTTGGGTCGAAATTGCTCTTTTGTCATTTTTTTCACTGTTATATTTTGCAGCGTAGTCAAATACGAGTGTCTTCGAAGAGTTCAAAATATTTCTGGGATGCAGAGTTCCAGTCAATACAATATTTGTAGTACCTTGCACGTTTTATCTACTTCCCTCCATAACAAATTATCAAAAGAATGAAGAGTTGTGATAGTTACTGATGTAGTATTCTTCCATCCAGGTTCAAACCATGTGAACAGTACAATTTACACACCTTTAAAAAATAATTTATGGCATCGCCCTATTTTATTACTACTTATATATTTATCATCTTTAACCTTTTTAGAAAGTTGTCTTTGGTCTAATCTTTTTAAATTTAAAAGTTTTTATATATATGACTACCCCCAATACAAGTTGTTTTTTTGTTACAGGCCCCAATGGTTGTCCGAGACGCCGTGGCCGACAGACTTACACACGTTTTCAGACTCTTGAGCTGGAAAAAGAATTCCATTTCAACCACTACTTAACCAGAAGAAGACGAATCGAGATCGCTCATGCCCTGTGTCTAACAGAAAGGCAAATCAAGATCTGGTTTCAAAATCGGCGCATGAAGCTCAAAAAGGAACTCCGGGCTGTAAAAGAAATAAACGAACAGGCCAGACTTGAAGCGAAACTGAAAGATCAGGACGATGGGAAGCGAAAAAATAATAGCAGTGCCACAAATAACGCAGATAAAAAGGATTCTTCAGCTGCAGGCAAGGACCAACATGTTGATAAGATTAAACATGATGTTGATGGAGACTCTAGAGGAAGACGGGAAAGTCTCCAAGATGAGGACAACGACTCAAGAAATTCCACCAACACGGATATAAGCACTACATCCGTGGGAGATATTGTAGATACTAGCCCAATTGACCATTCGGTGGCTAGACCACTGATTCCTAGTTCAGATGAGGCAAGTTTGCCGTAAAAGGGCTCTTAAATGTCTGACAACTGATTACCGATATACGATATTAATAAACTACTATCTGTTGCTGCTACTACAAAATCATAGAATTGATATTTTTACTTAGTTAAAGGTCGACAAGAGTGTGACATTGCCATTGAAGGGTTCCCACGTTTCTTTGGAATTTTAATGGCATTTTTGATGTGCTCAATTTGACACGTGGTTCATACTATTCTTTTAACATCCTGCTCCATTACTTTGTACGACGCAAAGAAGCTATACGCCTTTCCGATATACGTAATAGAAAAAAAACATAATGCTATAAATGCCGTGTTTTATCTTACAAAGTCAAAGCCCAGTTGTTCCTTTTAAGTTTCCGTATCTACACAGTTCCGTTTTACACAGTAGTATTTCAAGTAACCGAGATCTCAGAAATTTGCACTTTTAAAAAAAAGTGGGAGCCCAGTGTTTTCATGAGCTAAAATATCAACTTTTAATTTCGAAACAAACTTCACAATATAAATTTCTCTGGATTTCATTGTGAGAACAAAATCATCAAACGTCGAATTATTTTGTATTAAAACATCACTAAGTGTTTCTCTATACGTACTTGATCATTTTCTACTTCATGACAAGTAAATGACTGATTAATTATTTCCATATGTTACATAGACTATGAACTGTCTTAAAGGTTGATTAATTGTTTTTGAGTTACTATGAAATTGAATTGTTTTTAACTGATATATAAATATATATAACTTTCAGTTTTTTATATGACACCCACAATGGCATTTCTTCTATCCATCATTCAAAGAATATTTATGTTTCATCCATGAGAAAAGGTTTGACGTAATCATCCTGTAAGAAAATTTTATTTTCATCTTCATTCAACATCTGCTGTATATTTTGTTAATATGTGGTATTGTAAAGGGTGCAATGACTCAGTGTGCTTTAACATGTTTAGCTAAGTTTATTGATTATAATATTTCTTTTTCATATAAGACACTAAAATTATAGCTCTGTCTATATAAAAATAATAAAAATAATTATACGCTAAACATTTGAATTACATATCTGTTGCTCCAAAATAACTTTTAAACACATTAAATTTACTGAAACAATAATTACTTTAGACATTATAGAATTAACTAAATGAAAAAAAATGTGTTTTATTTAACTGGCCAAATACTTGTAATCGACAGTCTAGATGTCACAGTTTTAAGTTACAAAGCAAATAAATGTCGTTTATGTTTTCTTAAAATCATTTATATACTTTAAACTACTTTGACTATTACTTAAGTGGTGCTGCTTCTGTTCAAGCCCCTTAGAATTTCAGATTTCTTTCTATAAACATGTCAAATATTTATCTATTTCCTTTTGGAGTAAATAAGAACTGAATCACTGCATCACACAATTAAAAAATGTACTTGTTAATATTTGTTTTGTGCAAATTTTTATTGTTAAATTTTCATATTTGATTTTTAGCTTTTGTTACATTTGAAATTGTAGTTGATGGTATATTATATTCTTCCCCACCTCCTAATTTCAGTTTTGATTAATCAAAAATGGATTTTTTAAATTTGTTTTAATTTATATTATTTTTAGGCAGTTTACAGAGATATTATTAAGTATAACTTTTATTTAATTCTACACTATTCTAATTTAAGTTCTATTAAAATTAACAAGTTTTTCTTTATGTGAAATTAGTTACAAAATCTATTAATTTTATTCCATCTTTTAACTTCTCTACTACTTAGTCTCATATTGCTCATTCTACTCATTGAAAGTTTTTTCACGTTCATAATCAATGAAATCATTTCAATGTCATCTCATTAACCCAATTAGCTGAAGTGTTTTAAGCATAATATTAAATTAATTCCAACTATGTTATACGTTTCCATACATATTTAATTCTATAAAATTTATCAAATCGAAATTCGTTCTTGAATTTTAGGATTTAATTTAATTTTTTGCTTTATATATCTATGTAATTTCTTCTCCTATTCAAAAATGATTTTTGGGTGAAAATATTTTTCATTATTCTTTGATTTTAAATTTTAAAGTAAAATAATTTATTTCTATATTATTAATGCGTACATGATTTTGGTAAATAAACTATATTGAATAAATTTTAATTGCACTATATTAAAGTTTTCTTTTTTAACATACTTATAAATTTAAAACACATCGCTGTCCTGTAATTTTATACAAAGAAAAACTTCTTATGATTCGTAAAAAAGATGTTTATAGCTTTTTAAGCAAATAGTTTGTGCTTTATATTTTATGTGAAGTTAAGAATTTGATATTAGAGGAATATCATTATTTGGTAATGAGATCTATTGGCGTTCATGCTAAATACGCACTTGATAAATTGCTTATAGAATTTTGATTATTTTCTTACCTTTAAGTGTCTTTACATATCCTTCCTGAGCTACTGCCATGATTCAAGTCGCTCTGACCTTCTTTAGACTCTAGCAAAATGAATATCATGATACGTACAACATTTATACGTAATTTCAAATACAAATAGCATGTAATATAAAAGTGCAGAACTGTACCATGTGCTTAAATAATATTGAATTACGAATATTTTATGCAATTTCCTTCTTATATAACTCCTTTTTCCTTTTCTACGTAATTCTTAAAAATATTTAAATGACGAAAATGCGTTTTGCTTGACAATCTCACTGATTTTACTGTGAAAAACTATAGAAAATGGAATTCAAGTTTTGTTTTAGTTTTAGTTAAATTTAATTTCCCTTTATTAAGTTCTAATAAATCATAGTAGAAGATACATTTTTTTTATATTTCTATATGACGCTTTTAGATCAAACAATATTTTGTGCGTGGAAATACTTCGTTACACATTGAAAAATTATCTTTATAGACTAATTTTAGAGACGGGACTACGGCTATGTTCATTGGCTTAAAATTTTGGTTGAAAACTTCGACGCATATGAATAAGCATTTTTAAAATTTTATTAGGTTAAAAACTTTATTAGGTTGTTCAGTACAAAAACTTTTGTTTTAGATTTATAGTTTATCTGTTGATGATCATATGAACAGTATGTGATTTTTATTTTTTGTAATTAAGTATGAATAATTTTAAAAAAAGATCTCTAATAAATGAATACGTTTTCAATGACAAATGAAGCTGCTTGATCATATTTTGCGAAAATATTAAGTTTATAAATGTTTATAACAAGAAAGATCAATCATGCATAAAGCATTGATTATGAAACACTTTCCAACTTCAATGCAATTTCATTTAAACATCTCAAATGTGATACATTCCCCGGTAATATTTTAAAAATTATCACAATACTACATTAATTTATTATATTTGAAAACTTCATCAAAAACAACTGAAATTTTTTCAAATGACGCCATCGAAATATAACACGCCTGGCTCTCTCTATAAAAGCAGCATTTCATTCATTCACATTTTCCATTCATTTCATTCATCACAATACTAAAATAATTTATTTTATTTAAAAACTTAAAACCATGGAGTTACAAGTAATTAAACTCTATGCTTAAAACTTCATCGAAAAAAATCGTCCTTGTCTCTGTAAAATCAATGAATATTTCATTCATATCAGCTACGCAAACTCTATGGGCTAAATAATTTTGAGTTAAAGAAATACAGCAATTCTTATACAATTCATTCTACATATTTTGCTGTTTACATTTCGCATAAGTGAAAAATAGGCTTTGTTGTAGAAATAATCAAATTTGGATGATCATTTGAACTCAAATATATTGTAATTGCTTTGTTTCAGTATGTAGATGCACAGAATTTAAGCAAGAATAAAGCGTTTTTAGGACGGATACAACACTCAATATGAATTAAAAAGAACTTTAAAAATCACGATTTTGAGACAAGATGGATGCCATAACTCATTTTGAAATGGGTCACGTGATCTTTTCATAAAAGGGTCACGTGATCGCTTCATATAAGAGGTGTAATTATTATTTTAATTTTTGTTTAAAAAACTACTGAATATATTTTGCTGAATTTTTTTTATATATTTTGTGGGATAATTTGAATATTACCTGAAATTTTCAAAACAATTTGTGAATTTTAAATCCGCTTAAAAAATGTTTGAAAAATTAGGTCCCATAGGGTTCAATGTATTTCATTTTTGCAACCCGGGTTCAATCCAAAACTAATTGGATGATATTATTCCTTTATATTCCCATAGGTCCCACAGACCATCTGAACAACATATTAAAATTTCATTTTGATTAAGTCATTTTTACGGCAGTTATCGTGCTAACGGACAGACAGACAGACAGACAGACAGAATGAACAAAGACATAAACACTTTTCAACTTTGTTGTAAAGTGTTAATAAAAAGAACCTCAAACGTTTACTTCAGTTGGGAGACGATTCACATACATTGGAAAAAGCAAGACGTAATTAGATTGCTTGTTTCGCTTTAGATGTAAAATTGTTTGATTTGATCATATAGAAATGGTTTATTAGTATTATTTAAAGAATCAATCTTCTTGTGGGCATAAGAGAAGCAGTTATTTCTGAATTAATATTCTGAAAAAGATTTAAAAGATGTTACAAAATTTCTTTCGAATGATTTACAAAATTTTAGTGAAGCAATTGTTATAAAATGTTATATTCGACATTGCAAATTTAGTGTTGAGTTTTGGTTTTCTGTTTTAAAATAATTATCCAACACGAGTGCAATCAATTTTTAAAGTTGTAGACTGTTATTTAATATTGATCAGGCAGCTTTTCATTATCTCTATACAATTGTTTTATGTTGCATCAGTATTAATTAATATGCTAATACTGACTATGATGTTTTGAAAATTTGATTGTCTTAATTAGTTTCTCTTAGAAAGTAAGTTTGATGCCAGTACCAATAGCGTTATTCATTCATTGAATCCAAATAATATAAAGAACTGGATAAAAATTTAAACAAAGTTATAAATACTTTTCAAATATGCTGTAAAGTGTTAAAAATAAACATAAATTGCAAATTTTACTTTATTACTAAAATCAAACACAAGAAATTAACTTAACAGAAGCATTCAACCAGTTAGCAAAAGTAAGCAGATTTACAGATATAAACGAAAGAATCCTATATACATATATTTTGTTGAATATATAATTGAGCCATGCATAGTATATTTGAATATTATTTCATGCATTTTATGTATGTTTTGTTATGACTTAAATTCAGGTTAATAAAATAAAAATTACTAAAATCAAACGCAAGAAATTAACTTAACAAAAGCATTCAACCAGTTAGCAAAAGTAAGCAGATTTACAGATATAAACGAAAGAATCCTATATACAAATATTTTGTTGAATATATAATTGAGCCATGCATAGCATATTTGAATATTATTTCATGCATTTTATGTACGTTTTGTTATGACTTAAATTCAGGTTAATAAAATGAAAAGTTAATTAAGCGAGAAAGTTGATTATTCACTCAATATTAAACTTACCTATTTATGTTTCAAACAGTTATTACAAAGTTTCAACAATTAATATCATTGCACTTGAAACATATAATATTGCATTTATATAAATTACTGTGTGTATATAATACTTGGTCGCATCAAACTTAACTTTTTAACAATGAAAAAAATATTATGATTCATGTATACATATGCATACGGTCATTCAAACAGTGGTTAAGTTTAAATGTATTTTCAACCATATTATTTTTTTACAATTGAGTTTTTGAAACAATTGTTATATGCCTTTAATTTTGAATTGTACTTAATTACAAGAGTTCCTGTTTAATGGAGTCAGACTTATATTTTCTTTTCAAGCAATACTTTTCAAAAGTATCCAACAGACGAGATTTCCCAGCGCGCGAATAGCAACGTATACGTGCAGCAACACCGCAGCATTCGGCAAAACATTTTTGTGTAAAAGTGTACAGTCATGTATCCCTGTTTATGTATTTCTATTTACAGAGATGATCTACAAGTACATGTTGCACTAACATGTGCAAGAACTTTCCCCAAACGAGAGATTTTGAGAAACATGCTGTTGTTTTAAAAAATCCCTCTTATCTCATACGTATTTATTCTACCACATACGTCAGTCTTCAATGTTGTTGGCAAATAACATTTTATCACATATAAATATAAATATATATATACATATATATATATATACATATAATCTTTTACAACGTTTCAGTGGCTTGGCATGAAATATACAGCTGAAAATGGCTTTGTTGTTCGCGTCTTACTATCATTGTTAATTCTAGTGTGAAATGTGAGTTGTAAAAGTCACTCTTTTCTATTGTTCTGTTCATTTGTTAATAATGATTATTGAAATTTTTGAAATGCTTTCTCGTAGAAAAATGTCCATTAAATGGACGAGAAAAAGTGTAATACTTATGCTACGTAATATCACTCTTTTCCAACGTCGAAAAGTTGGTCGCTGCTTCAATTTTCTCCTATCAAATCGGGATTTTATTCGATTCATATACTTAGTAGTTGACACAATTTAAAATTGTGCGTAATCATACCTTTTTTTTTCTATATAACTCTAGCAAAAACATAATAAATCATTTTATGGCCCTAACCGGGTAAATTTTTGCAAGTCAAAGTTTTAAAGAAAATACGTTCATCTTATTAAAATTATCCATCCTATTAAAACTTTAATACTACGAAATATCTTACTCGACTTATTTGAGCAGGGGAAGTAGGGACTTAGTCACGTTAGATCGGCAAATGACATAAGTAAGTGAGGTTGCGCTTCTTATCGGTCCAGTAGACAAAGGCTGTATTTTCCCTTTGAAACTGGTTGACCAGTTAACTTTTGTTTATATGCTGTATTTTTTACTTTATCGTTGTTATTATTGCAGCAGTTTTTGAGCGATTATCTGGTCATGTCTTTATAGTTATTCTTACATAAGAAAAAGTTGCCTTGAGGTAGTACAATTCGAGCTACTATGGTAGTATGGGGGGGGGGGGGGATTGATACATGACATATAGAGATATCTAATGAAAATTTATGCATTTTGCACTCTATTTAGAAAGTATTGTGTTTAAAAATAAAATGAAGATTCATGTATGAATCTAGGGATAGTCTTAGAAGCCATCTAACAAACAATGTTTTTAAAGTCTTTAAATAAATATACTGATGAGGTTTTGATAGACAATTGACGCCTTAAATTTTCATATTTACATTTTTTTTCCAAAGGTGAAATAAATTGAATACTTTTGATATTCAAACATGTGCACGTTGTCATTATTATTATTTTTTTTTCAATAGAAATATAAACTCAATATCTATATTAAGTCTCCCTAATATTGGGTAGGTTAGAAACAATTCTAGTTGGACTATGTACATATTAAAACATGAAAAGTGAAAACTTTTAATTAATTGCAATCAGTTATTATATGAAAGTAAACGTACATTTTATAATTTAGACTATAAATGATATTTAAATAAACTTTATATTAAAAGTTAAAAACTGTGGAAAATAACTGTAGCAAACCGTTTTTACATGATTTTAGCAAAATCACCTATATAAATATATTAAAAACGCTAAATAATTTACTTTTAAATATTACCTGAATATTTTGAAATGTATTTGTAAGTTAGACAGCGTTTAGAATGTGATCTTAATATTTAAATACCTCCGTAAAGAATTTGATGAGGGAAGCAGACGACTTACCCTACATAATGCAAGTACTTAACTTCTTTCAATGTGAAATAATGATAGACATGATCCACGGCACAATGTATTTAGAGTTGACATTTGGCGCATTTCTGGATGACAATTTGTAAACTTAATTTGTAAATTAACTTATATTTCGTTCAAATACAACTTGACAATTAGAAATATTGCTAACATCTGCTAAGCAATATGTTGCAATATATATTAATATGTAAATTATTAATTCACCAATTTGGTGTCATTTTCGTAGCTTAAGCGTCATTTCTGTCAATTGGCACCATATATTTGCCAATTTGGTACCACATTTAAAAAATCGCCAAGTTAGTCATATTTCGCTAAATTAGTCGCCACAATCCCCAAAATTTATCTGCAAATGTTACAAATTTAATAATGCATACTACTGTCCATGTTTATGTAATTTTTTAGATACATTTATTTCAAAAACGTGCAATATCTCGAGAACGGTTCAGGCCAGTGTTTTAAAGTTTCATTCGTTTTAGAATTAAAAAATACGTATAAAATAATTATTTATTTAACATTATTGAATTTTCTAATTTTTTATGATTTTTTCAAATATACATATGAAAATTTGGGGATCTTCCGAGCGTTCGATCGCGTTTAAAATCAGTAGGGTTCCAGGATTCACGAATCGTAATAATACGTGTTCGAAACGCTCCATTTGTTCGTGATATATCATATCCATAGACCACAGTATCCACACACACACCACCTCAAAAACGTTCTATTCGAGTTCAGAAATGCTTGAAACGTGCTCTTCCGTCGAAAACTCAAATTCGAATTTTCGACCCCATCACAATACTTACTCTATGTATATACTTTATATTATGAATGTAAAGAAAGTAAAAATGCGCATAAAAACACACTGTAAATTAAAAAAAATGTAATTGTTGCTCTATTTAATTTTTACAAAAACTAAGTAATTCACTACAGTTAATTAAATATGAAGCTTTTATTTATTTTAAAAAATCATTTCGACTGCAAAATGAAATCAAAAGGTTTTTCGAATAAAAAATTGGGTCTAAATACGCTCAAAATCTGCTGCTGGAAGTTTACAGAAAGGTATCTTATAATACATCAAAAAGTTAAATATAATAATATTATATACGTTATTTTTACTTTATTTTTATCCTTATGTTTACTTTATGCTGTGCACAATGCTTTTATATAAACTGAAAAGAAATTGAGGATTCAACGTATTTTTATCTTGAAATATTTATAATATGCTACTTATGTATAAAAGTTGAGAAAAAATTAAATATACACTTTCACAGTGGCATAAAATATTTTAAGTTTGGTTAAATATAGATGTACATTTTTAAATATAGATATACATTTACTCTCTCACTTTGTTTTTTGTGCCAAATAATTATTTTTTTTGTAACGTAAATTTATTAAGTTACTTAACTTGTTACTTGTATAAATATTTCAAAATAGCGTTCTTCTTAGTAAGTTTCAACTTCTTGGCGTTGGAAAAAAGTACTTAGCCTGTAGAAATCTTAGTTGTTGGACTGCTTCTAATGCCTGTAAGTTCGTGTAGCTACAGTCTGATCAAAAATACATCATATACGTTAGTACTTACGGACATAACTCAGAAGACTGGTCAAATAAATATACACCGTAAGAAATACTTTGTGTCATTCTTAGTCTTGTGGTCATTTCTTTGTGCAATTACGAGCTCTGTGCAACTTGATAATAACTGATAAATTTAGAAGTGGATTTCTTCATAAAGATACATCATGAATCCTCTCTATTCATCTACCTGTAAAATCCATAAATGATGAAATAAATAGAGGTAAAAATTTGAATTGTATTTATTATATCTGAGCAGGATAACAGGAGAACTAAAACACAACAAGTAAGTAATTCTCTTGTAATATTTCGTTGAAAATATACATACATATAATCGTTTTATTTTGGGTGTCTTTGGTAAATAAAATTGCTTTATATGATTTTCTGAAAAAAATTGTGCAACATTTTATTAGCTGCCAATAAGGAATGATATTATCGACACCCTCCATACTACCTTAGCATAAAAATTTTGTTATCTATTAGAACTTGTCAGCTACGTGTAGGTGTTAAACTCATTGGAAATATATCAATATAAAAATATCACAAAAGAAAAGAAATATAACTTGTTTCACCTCGTTATTTAGTTTTAACTTATAATTATGATTCCACACCAGATTAAATTTTGGTCTGCAATATGTTTCCCCTCTTCCACAACATTTACCATTTATACGTAGTGGGGCACTGAGCATAAAAAGAAAAACACTGTCATATTTTTATGTTAATGACCTTGAAAGTAAGATTTCTGCTGTTTTGAAGCAACTTATTCAGGGATAAGAAAGTGCTATGTGATCACCTTTAGTGTGTACATCAGAAATAAAAACATGATTAGTTTCAAGGACGACTGTCTCTGCTAGTAAACTGAAACAAATCACATTATCATGAACAAAGCAGACTTCCTTTGATGTTCAACTTGGCAGCTAGCCTTGTCTTGAAATGCATATGGATAGAATATAAATGCTAACTACATAATAATAGATTTAACTGATGCTATGAACTCTCGTGTTTAGTGAAGAAAAAGGAATTCCATGTTTTCCATGTTTGCATTTTCACTTTAATTTGAAAAGCCTATCCATCCTAGTTTGAAATGTTTTTAGTTACACACGTGACTGATATGTTTTCCATAACGAGAAAACATGAGGTAATATGTATTTTCTTTAATGTTTCTCCATTTTTTTTTAGACAAGAGCCTAAGGCTGAATAATAAAGTAAGTGTTATTAATTTGACGCGTTAAATGTGATTTGACATTTTGTCTTAAAACAGTATTTTTGAAACTAAATCATTTATTAATTTGATATAAATAATTTATTTTTTAACTAATTCCTTGCTAATAGTTCAATATTTGAATCAGAAAGACTTTAATTTATTACGTAAGTGAATTAATTATTAGCTAAATCTGTAGTTAAGAAATACAAAGTGCGATAAAAAGTAAATTAACTCGTAATTTAGGACTTAAATCAGACATAAATCTGTTTCTTGAATTATTTGTAGCAAAACAAATGTGCATTTTATTCTATTATTATACTATTATGTTATAGTTTACATTTTTATGTTTCTATAAAGCCGAGCTTCTAAAATGTTTTGCAAAGGAATACACCATTAAATAGAAAGATTTTATGTGTCCAATTATGAAGTGATACAAACAAAAATGTGATGGAAGTAGAAAAACGAATTTCATTTTCCTACTTTCAATGTTTTAGCTGTTAAATAATCATAGTGATCGAAACACGCACAAAATGTGTAAAATGTACTAAGACTAAAATGCAGTTGTATGTATAAGCAATCTACATAACAAAATTCAACCTCTGATGAATGGTGAGAAACTCCTATATTATCAGAACAGAAAGAACGTTATTAAATAGATTTAATCCGAAGTGTTTCAATATATTTTGGTAAACATTATTTCAATTTTTAGCTGCAATGCCCGCAACAAGGAACACTAAATTTAGCAACCATTTTGTGTAGTAATCAATTTTTAAGCAAATAAATGAAAAAAGAAAAATAATAATAAAAAAAAAACGTGTAGACAAATATGGGGGTGAAATATGACCCATCCTCCTCAAAAATAGATAACCACGACTCCCCTTCCGAAATAGCATGGTAATTTAACATCAAAATCCGTTACATTTGAGCGGCCGTAATCCAATACCTCATGACTTCACTTACAAAAAAAATTCTGAGCACTCATTCTAGAAGTTAGTATTTAACCAATCCCCTAGAACAGCGAAAATAAGACCCAAGATCTCGGTGCTGAAGAAGCTTGTAAGAAATGAGACTGATAAAATTTTGATGATATGAAGTCGTTAAAATAATTGCAAAAATAACCAAATAAAGTCCCAAACACAAAGTTTTGTTTTTTCGAAAGATAAGAATTGCATTTTGAAGATGCACACTTTTGACGACAGTACCTCAAGAACTTTAGATAATTCATGGTGATAATTATGAAATGAAGAATTCAAAATGATCGATTTTTCATGTTTAAAAATCAGTATAAAAAAAACTATCGGCATTTTGGAAAATCGGGCTCTTGGAGCAGATCATCAATATATTTAACTTCAATTTAAAAATAAAGATCGAGATCTTCCATTGCAATTTGAATAAGCAGATACCTTTTTTAAATGAGTGACATTTTCGTCAGTTTTCAAAGATTTTTTTGTTCAATTTTTTGATTGATGAGATAGATTTTCAGCTAGTCCCCCCCCCCCCTTCTCGAAGAAAAATAATTTTACAAATATATTTAAAAATGTATTAAAATTTTCAAATTTTTGTGGACGCCCCGGCATCATTAGCTACATTAAATAAAAGCAAGGTCCTAGGCCATGTAAGAGCTTCGGAGTAAAAAGGTAAATATATACTTATAAGGGTTTTGAGCTTTTAATGAGTCAGATGAATTCTGAACTAATATGAAAGCTAATTTTACTTGGAAAATTTTAACACCTTGGACATTATTGCTTCTTAAAGCATAATTCCATTTGGAACTATACTCTTTATGAATAAATATTGTATTGGTATTGTAATACCAAGTTCATAAACAATAACAAACGATAACAGTTTATTAGCGGAGAACAACCTTTGAGTTCTTGAAACGAAACACAAATTACCATGATTACCTGCTTTGGAATAGTTCTGTTTATTCGATGTTCACAATAAAACTCCCGATCTTCCACAAATTCTGTACAGGCTATGGAATATCAATGACTTTCTAGGTCATGACACATACAAAATTGATCTATTTATCAATGTTGGGAGCGATTTTATATCACTGGCTTCAGAGTTTTCTATTGCCAGTGACCTGTAATAACATCGAAAATGGCTCCACGATGTCAAGAACTGCATTATGAATATATTAAACGTTTTGGAAGTCCTCATGTTCTTCAATTTTTAGATAAAATTTTAAATTTTGTTGATTTTATCATTATATACTACAGTGATTTTATATTATACACTATAGTGTGTTAAATGAATTTGCATCACCCCCAAAAAGTTAAGTATTTCCAAAATTGTTTAACAAAGCGTAACATAATAGCGTAACAATAATCTTTCAAAATTGTTTAATAAAGCGCTTAATAAATAACGTAAAGTGTAATAAACACGAATGTTCTATCCTATTTTTAGTGTATTGACCCTTACATGAAAATTCCAAGTGCCATCGTCCCTCTAGCCGTTATTTAGTATATATTATTCCATGTCATCTTGAAAACTTAACAACATATATTTTTTTTAACTTGTGAAATACTTTTGTTAAATATTTAATAAGTATGTTATTTCTCTTTATTATTATTAAGTAGTTAATAAAAATGTCACATATTTTTTATTATTTTGGAACATTTCACACATAGATATAGACATTCCTAAATAAATAATGTTTATGCATTACTGCATACTCTCATCTCCAATGTATCGTTTCATCAATATTAAACTCTTTAAATATCACTTTAAATGTACTGTCCTTTATCTCCATCAAAGTTACGGAAATATGTGGGTGATGGAATTTTTTTAACACCAATATATAATTTATACTAACAACAGTTCGGGAGGAGGGAGGTAAAATATTTTCATAATAGATTTTGAGAATGTCGATGGTTTAAACGCCATAGAATTCCTATGTACAATATTTTACTATCTAACATATTGTTAATCATAGAATTAAAATACACATTTGGGGGGGAGGGACTACTGCATTTTATTGGCTTTCAGTTGTTTTAAAGATCAACATTTATTTAAACCTCTTACACCAGATTGAAAACGCTGAATAAAATATGTTTTTAAATGGGCAACAAACGTTATCATTTTAGAGTCAACAGGGTTGTTTCCACACTGTATGATTATTTTATACAAAGTCTGAATTGACAAAGGATTATTGAAAAAATTAACTACTACGTAACTCATACTCGGGAATCTGTTTTACAGTATCGAAATACCTTTTAAATTAGAAATGAAGAATTAGAGAAAATAAATCTTTAAAAAGCAAAAAGAGAAAAGATTAGAAGAAAGTTATATTACTAATGAGTGGGGATTTCGTGGAGAATATTTTAAGGAAATTGACTCTAAATTTACAATCTTGAAAACCTTGCTATCAGTATCGTGATATATAAAAGGAGAGATCAGCTGCCATATCTTGTACAAATGTCAATCCATTAACTATTTTTGATTACTGTGACAATGGATAAAATATATTCATTTATACCTTTAGAAACTTTCAAATACCAGAATGAGTGGCTTAGGATATTGTTCCTGAGCATTTTATGTATATAACAGAAGGCCAAATTTAAAGTATATCATCGGGTGTAATTTATCCACTCCGTTTCCATACTGTATATTTATGTCAAAAGAAATCAGATCTAGTTTATACAGATTGAAGACTAGAGCATATACACAACTCCAGGTCGTCTACAATATTCACCTTCATAATTTTAGGCTCTTATATAAATGTAGTCTGTCAGCACTTTAACTGATTTAATCTATTTTGGTAAAAGTTGGATTGGGGTTTCTCAATAGGCTGTTATACATTATTAGGCTCTATATACACATTAACGAAAATGCATCAATCTCTACAAATAAAAATGCTAAAAAAATATAATTTATTACAAATAATGTATATAGTAAAATTATATCGACCAAATCTGGTTGCGTAAACAAATTTATTCAACTCATGTTATTACCTGCATACGTACGAAAATCGAAAGTATTTCATACTCCAGGTATATCAATTAAAATTCGTAACTAGTACCTCTTGCATGTTTCTTTTTGTTCTTATTGAGTACAGCAACTTAACCACTGATGTGTTGTATTCTTGTCTTTTATGTACAGCCGTTGTCTTATAAAAGTGTCTGATATACATATATCCCAGTATGCATCGGAATCTGTGAATTCTTAAGAATTATTATTAATACAAATTTCATCTTCAACTATACATATTAGAAATAAAATATTGAATTAAATTCACAAATGAAATATAATTATTTTTAGCTATTTTAAAATGATCATAATTTGACTCATAGTCCATAAAATATTAAAATAATTTATATTCAACATGGATATACACAGTAAAAGACCCAACTCTGTAGAGCTTAGAACATCACCAGGTAAGTGTTTGGCAAATAATTGTGAATTGAAAATATACATTTAACTGTATATATAGGATTATCAAAATGTTGTTTGATCAAATGAAAAAGTGAACTCCCACTAAGGTAAGTGTAATACAATATTTTTTCTAGCATTTAATGTACATATTTATTTAAATCTGATCTACTTGATAATTAATTATTGATTCAATTTAATCCAAATTTAAACCATATATCCAAGTTAAATACAGAGCGTGGCTTTGTGCAATAAATAAATAGATCAAAGGCAAAACGCAAATTTTTTATTTTTACAATAAATTAAAACATCGCAAATAAAGCATAAATACAATAATTAACTAGTCTACTGGTTTCAAAGGCAAATAATAGCCTTCCTTGGTTTGAGTAAGCGAGATCGAGCATTTTGCCGGTCCTGAACAAGGAGGCTGTTATTTTCCTTTGAAACTTGTAGACCAGTTTAGTTTTGCATTATAAAGTATGTATATTTTGTATATACGGAGTTTTTATTTATTGTTTCATTAGTACAACGGCTTTTGAGCGATTATTTGGTTTTATGTTTTATCTGAGCAGCAATTTACGCTATACTTTATTTATTTATAAACTTAATTTCCTTAAATACTTCAAGGGTTTTTAATTTGCATTTTGAGAGGTTTCCTTTAATTCGTATGTACTTGTTTGTCTCTAAAAGGTAAGTGTGAAACCTAGAAAAAAGTAAACACAAAAAATTACTATATACACTATATTGTCTGAATAATATTTTTTAGAAAAAAGTATTACCACACGCACACACAAACAGTAGTTAATCTTCAATTAAATTAAATAAAAAAAAATTTAAATGAATGTAACTAATCCCATTATGTACTTTTTATCAATGACAAAAATATATCGCTTTGGTATATATTGTATATATATTTTAATTTAGAGTTATTTTATGTTTTGAAACTTTCGTAAAAGACTAAATCTCAAGTTGAAATAAGTTGAAATACATTTGATAATACTTTTAACTCCAAAAAATATTATGCACACTTGGAGAAATTCAAGCCGGAAATTATACTGCAGAAAATTTCAGGACAAATCAGTAATGGCTTAGCTGGAAATAGGCAAAGTGCATCTTGAGCAGTAATTTACCCTCCTTCCTTCCCTCAAAGTCACTTTCCCTTTAAATTGCCTCCAAAATAATTTTGTGTGTGAACTATTAAAAACATTAAATGAATGCAACTAATCCCAGTATGTGCTTTTTATCAGCATCTAATGTAAACAAATTTAGCATATATCGTTCCTTAAGGAAAAAGTAAGCTGTTTTTCCACTTTTAATGACGAAGAAATGAAGAATAGCCACCTCCCTTAGTAAATGGTTAAGTAATTTAAATGTTTTTATTTCTTCAAGTATCATTTCTTTAAAAGTTAAACTGAATCTTGTTAAAGGAATGAGTCATTTTTAAATAATTTGCCACGCACAATTTTCCACAATCTAGTCCTGCCCTAATAAATTGTCGAAGACATGTTTCACTGTGGATCAAAGAATGAGCGTTATTGCAACAATTTTCTGAATAACACAAGTGGAAAACGGGCAGTCTTTTCTTTTTCGCGATCTTTATGTTTTATGCCATTTTTAAGACTGTCTCTTTATATAACACACTAAATACAATTAATCATAGACTGGCAAAAAAGTATGAATACACGTGAATTAACTTCAATTAAATTAAATAAAAAACTTCTCGCTTCCATTAGGTATAAACAAATTATATAAACTGATTTGCCTGTTTACGGGTATTTATCGTACATTATGAGTATTTCACATGAATTCAGAACAAATTAACTTTTCACAAAGGGATTTATTTTTATCTTGCAAGTGTTTATATACTTTTTTGACAGTCTAGATCTGGTTTTAGGGTGCCATGCTTAAATTTTTACGTAGAAGGTATATGCTTCATTTTATTTTACATCGATGCTAATAGATCATTCTTTTTTTTTTAAAAATAATGAGGAATTTTGCCTCCATTTGTTTTCTTCAAAATATATATTCTAAGATCCAGGCTTAAAAATTCTCCTCTAAACGCGTTTCTTTTAAAATAACATTTTGGGACAACACACGAATATTTTGATAACATATTTAGTTATGTAATATTTGATATAGATCGAATGCTCATACCTCATGACCAACATTTTTATTCAAAGCAATTCAATGGATTTTAATTACAAGAATTTAAATTCAAAATAAATAATTTCATATAAAGAGACAGACCTGAAAGCAAGAAATATAAAAATATAATATTAATATCTAAAATATTTACTAAGAAAGTATTTCTATGCGTTATTAAAAGACAATATTTATATTGCATAGTATGATTTACGTGACACTTTCAATAGATAAATTTTATTGACCAGTCATGAGCACCCTTGACAAAACGCAAGCTTAGCGTTTTGTATCATTGTTAAGAATGCAATGATTTTTTTTAAGTTGTGATAATTTTTGTGAAATGTTAAAAATCTAGTTGAAAACGTTACTTTCTGTACATTTTGTAAAAAAATTATATAGTTCTAATAAATATTTCTTTCACTGTCTCCTACGTGAATTCCTTTATTTTAATACTATTTTCTAGCTCTTATGGAGTTTCAATCAACATATTTCGTTGTTAAGATATGGGTCTGTATAAGATGCATTTTAAGTTAGAATTTTAGATATTTTACTGAAACCTGTGACTGTGTACAGGAAGTTTCAAAAATATTGTTCGACAAAATCTCTTGAATATTTGGACTCAGACTTATAGTTCCAATTTAATAAGTGCTTCATATAAGATATACTATTCTTGTATGTTTCAACTTTTTAGTAAAAGATTGCAAGTTCAGTTTTTGGGCTATCTAGAAAAAAAAATCAATTATAAAAGCAATTCCCATAAACCAATTATTCAAAGAAAGAAAAATATCTATTGCCATACGATAAAAATTACCCAAGATATCTTTAATTAAAGTTTTCGACGGATAATTGAGGACTGTATGAAACTTTTACTAAGATAGGTATGGATGTAAGTTTACGAATGGAAATTTAATCTAACGAAATTCAAATTTTGCACGATCCCTGAAATCTATGTTTTCACCAATTATTTTGCTCGTGTTAAAGTGGTTTAAGTCGTATAATTTGGACAATTTTTTCCTGACCAATTTTGAATATTAGATAATCAGATTTTTTTTCAATTGATTTTATGAAAAAGTGAATAAAGAAAAATTTACTAATTGAAACTATCTTTATAGAGGGCCCGTGTAAAAAGTCAAATTTTGTATTTTTTACTGAAACTTGGTCACGTAACCAACACTGTCGCAGTCTGAATGTATATCTTATGTGAAGCATTTCTTGAATAGGAACTGTGGATCTGTGACTAATTGATCAAGATATATTTAGTCTTGTAATATTTTTGAAAAACCTTGTATGCAGAAATAGATTTTACTATGAGCAGCAAATAAAACACCGGTTATCATTTAAATAAACTTTACGTTTCCCATTTAATTGAATTTTACTAGATCGAACAGGATGTTTAAATATACCAATTATTTTCATTATATAATTAATATTGAATTTTGTGTTTTACAGCTACCACTCTGTGGGTTGTCATTGGTCGCAGTACATTTTTACAATCGTTCTTGAGCTATAATTTTGAATATGAAACACTCAGAAATTCAATTCTATTCAGTCATGTGTTAGACGAAAATAAATTAAAACACATGTAGCATAGACAAAAGAAAAAAACATATTTTTGAATAAAATGCTATTTATAATTTTCAGAAATCGATTTACATAAATTATGGAATCAAACCAAATTAAACAAAATTCTACTTCCCCTATCATGTCTATTTATTCATCTGTATGAAAAGAAAAAATATATAAATGAGAAAATAATAACTATTTATATTGATATATGATTAATTTATTATCATAAATTTAAATTTTAATTAGTTTTATTGATTTTTATATCTTTAAAATTACCACGGAATGCAAATTCCTTTTAAAAATAAGTTGCAGAATTTTTTAACAATTAATCTCTTTCTGATAATTTTGGATTTAAAAACCACTGTCTTGTGATATAGTAGGTCAGAATTTAAAATCAGATTTCAATTGAACAACAAGAATCCTATTATTCTAAAAGACAACCGTCACATAATTTAGTTCAACTTGACCCTATTATGGAAGAGAAGATTTTGCTGCATTAAATTGCTCTAGAATATCCAAAGCCGGTTTTTAAATGTTTGGAGTTAATATGTAGACTGCAGTGCTAAACTATAGTATTTTGAATGACATAATAATAATTAAAAATAATATTTCGTAATGAAACTATATATTGTTTAGTCTCGAACATGAGACAGAACAAGACAAGACTCAAAATATCTCTTTATTAAATTTTATTTCTAGAGCAACTTTAGTCAAAACTCTTAACTTTTAAAAAAGGGTCCAGTCGAAAAATATTAAAGCTATAAGAAAAATGTTCTATAAAAACTTCCGGCATTTTAAAAATAACCAGAATACAGATAAGCCCTTAAATAATTATGTTTTTCAGACTTATAAATGCTCTATTCACTGCTTTAAACATACTATCATATTTTAATATTTTCAGTAAAGACTACAAATATTGTAAACCGTTTTGATTTAATACACCATCATGACCTACATGAAAAGTTTTTCAAAATGCCATAGCGCTTTCGTTTGAATCGTTCGTGTGATTCATTCGCGCTTTCGCCATTTTGAAAAAAATTTTCAGGTACATCATGATGGTGTAATAAATAAAGACGGTTTACAATATTTGTATTCGTTACTGAAAATATTAAAATATTTTAGACGTGTTTTACCATATTTAAGAATACTATCATATACTCATGTAATGCATCTTACTAAATATGCATTGATTTGTAAGAAACGAAAGAAATTTGCATAGAACTTAATCTTCTCGTGAGAAATTGGCCATTGCCATCTGAACATAAAAAGACGAACAGGCGAACAAAATATTTCTTTACATTACAGGTTAAACTCCCAGACGTCTAACCAGCTACTTGAATCCTCGGATGAGTCGGGCGGCTTGGGTCTTCAACATTACAGGTTAAATGCTTCCTGAAAAAAAAAATGAAAACTCATTTAACATATTATCAGTATAACTATTTATATAGAACTCAGATACAATTATCAACTTTAAAATATATAAATTGTTGGAAAGCAAACTTTCGAATTATTATAAAACAACGAAAGATATATTTTTAATATCAATGCAGGAAGAGAATAACAAATTAAACACTGTCATCGAAAACCACAATAATCACCAGTTTTACTCTAGTTTTACTGTTAAAATGAGCTCTTACGATTTCGTAAAACTAACAGATTTCCTAAATTGTTTCATGTAATTTATATTCCAACGACCAAAATAGATATACAATGTAACCGATTAAAACATATCTGTTATAATTTTTTTACGATTATTTAACGATTTTAGCGCTTAAATTTGACATTTCCGATCTTTGCAATTTTTAGGTAACTGCTGAGTGATAATTTTTGAACAAATTTACTTAACACAATTAAAAAAATGTTTCCTTGTCGAAGCGTGAAGAAGATAATGTTGAATATAGAATTTTTCTAATTTAACTGAACTAAAATTGTCAATTTCAGTTCCCAGAAAGACCCCCAATTTCCCAGAAGTGCAAAATTTGTAATTAAAGGTCCTTCCTACTAATCACATGATATTATAGCATATATTCAGTATTATTTAAGATTCAGGTTTTGCATGAGGAAACAATCACAGCCCTATTCAACAAAGCAATAAAACTTCATGTGCGGCAAAATCATGTTTGCACCACTTTATGAAACGATAAGCCTTTTGTAAATATAGATACATTTGGATAACAGTTCTGGAATATATTTTTTTAGCAAAACACGAATTTTGATGAATGCGAGTTATGTGTATGTAAACTCTCATAATGAGCATGTAAGGTTCTCACCTTATCAGAGCAACTTACATAGTCTAACTTACATAGTCTTCGCATAGTCCCTCTTTCGAGTTCCAAGCCAAATGCAGCAAAATGGCAAATGTCCCAAAATTCTAAATCTCTGCCATTAAATTATTAAAGTGTGCTTCTTCGGAATTGAATTTGAGAAGTTTTGAAAAAAATAATACTAGAAACCTCACAATCTTCAGATTTAAATTAATTTATGTATCCAAATTCACAGTATTGCCCATGCTCTTAACAAATGTCGAGTTAAGGACCAACTATAAAAAGCTTGAAGTTAACTTTTATTGGCGAGTATCGATATGAATAAAAGTCAGTATCAATAGCTTTTGGAGTTTACCAAATGGTTCTACTATAGAACGTCATATATGAGTAACTGTAAAACATATTCAATGCAGAAAAAATTACATTCAATACTAATAGCTATATAACCCATTTACAAGTTTTAAAGTGCGTAAATGTATGGTATTGTATTTATTAGATTTATTTTGTATAAAATTGAAATGCTAGAGACCTCGTATAAAATTTATCAGTTGCTACAATCTGTATATCTACTCAGCAAGTGTAAAAGGACCAGAGATCCTGATGAGAGAAGAACAATCAGTTTATCCTCACCTTACATCCGAAAACCATGCAAAAGTATCCCCATCTGTGTAATTTGATTAGATTGATAGCCGTTAGTATGTTCTAAGTGGTTGTGGGGTAGAATTTGTTATTTGAGTAGACAATTTAAACATTGTGTAGAGAAAATCAAACTTCCAGTACCGATAATTATGTAACTAATTTATAGTTATTAAAATCCATAAATGTTTTATAATATAAGCTCTTTTTTATTAACACTTTACAACAAAGTTGAAAAGTGTTTATGACTTTGTTCATTCTGTCTGTCTGTCTGTCTGTCTGTCTGTCTGTCCGTTAGCACGATAACTGCCGTAAAAATGACTTAATCAAAATGAAATTTTAGTATGTTGTTCAGACGGTCTGTAGGACCTATGGGAATATAAATGAATAATATCACCCAGTTAGTTCTGGATTGAACCCGGGTTGAAAAAATGAAATACATTGAGCCCTATGGGACCTAATTTTCAAACATTTTTTAAGCGGATTTAAAATTCACAAATTGCTTCGAAAATGTTAGGTAATATTCAAATTGTTCCATAAAATATATAAAAAAAAAATTCAGCGAAATATATTCAGTAGTTTTTTAAATAAAAATTAAAAAAATAATAACACCTCTTATATGAAGCGATCACGTGACCATGATATGAAACGATCACATGACCCACTTCAAAATGATATTATGGCATCCATCTTGTTTCAAAATCGTGATTTTTTAAGTTCTTTTTAATTCATATTGAGTGTTGTATCCGTCATAAAACTACTTTATTTTTGCTTAAGTTCTGTGCATCTACATACTGAAACAACGCAAATACATTAAATTTGAGTTTAAATGCTCATCCAAATTTGATTATTTCTACAACGAAGCTTATTTTTCACCTATGTAAAATGTAAACAGCAAAATATGTAGAATGAGTTGTATTAAAATTGCTGTATTTCTTTAACACAAAATAATTTAGCCCCTGGAGTCTGCATGACTGATATGAATGAAATATTCATTGATTTTACAAAGAGACGGACGATTTTTTTCGATGAAATTTTAAGCATAGAGTTTAATTACTTGTAGCTCCATGGTCTTAATTTTTAAATAAAATAAATTATTATAGTATTGTGATGAATGAAATGAATGGGAGAAAGTTATGAATGAAATGCTGTTTTTATAGAGAGATCCAGACGTGTTATTTTTTCTATGACGCCATTTGAATGAATTTCAGTTGTTTTCGATGAAGTTTTCAAATATAATAAATTATCGAAGTATTATGATAGTTTTAAAAATATTACCGTGGAATGTATAGCATTTTAGAGATATTTAAACCAGGCAATTTATATTTCAATGCCGTCATTTGAATGAAGTGCATTTTTTCAATGAAAGTTTAAGTTTTCAAATATAATAAATTAATGCAGTATTGCGATAAGTTTTAAAATATTACTTAGGAATGTATTGCATTTTAGACTTTTTTAAATAAAATTGTATTGAAGTTGGAAAGTGTTTCATAATCAATGCTTTAAGCATGATTGATCTTTCTTGTTTTGTATCAAATAGGAATGTAACAAAATTGTGACGATATATTAGTTGTTATAACCTGAATCTACTTATAAGCGATTACAAATTGCATAGCCCAAGGGAGTACCATTCAGACAATGGAATCCAATTAATTGACTTTTAGCCAAAATTCATACAAAACCCCCAAACAAGTTGAAATCTGAACTAGAAACTCCTTGTAGTGCTGTCCAGTAGATAAACATAAATAAATATATATGGTATCATTCAGTTTATCAAAATGATAGAAGATCTTCCGAATGAAGGTTCAATGTGATAACAAAATGCATAATTTTTGTACACTCAGAAGTATAACCGTGTACATAACGCACACTAAATACATTTGATTTGATGTAATTTTATAACATTATAAAAGTTTTAATAAGCATTAGAAATCAATACAAGATGCCTAAAAACAAGTATAGCTGAGCAAATATCAGAATAAAAGCGTCTTAGATTTATGTTTGCAATAGCAAAAATGGGAAAAGATATCTGCTAAATAACTACGGGCTTGGCTAACCCAATTGTATAAGAAATGTGCAAAATTGAACTCATTTCGTCTCCAAATATAGCTGTAACTTAAAAATGTGGTTAAACTTATATTTTCCCATTCATATTTTATTCATTTGGTCCCCTTTTAGGAGAATTCAAATTGTTGCCCCAATGCACAATATTTTTCTTTTTACATTATAGATTCTTTAGATAGCACAAAATATGCGGTAAGTATAATAAACAAAGTTTTTTTTATCTTTAAATCGCCAATGCTGCCATTTACACATTTAAAGAGATGCTACCCCTACTTTATGCAATACTATACATGAGACACTAAATTGGCGTTAGAAGCCGCGCATTTTGGTGACGCTCCCGCAGCATTACAAATAAGCACCTTTTGGGCAGGAAGCACACCAACCAGAATAGCAACATCAGTTCCCATAATTTATGGCAATAATTGGTCTTACGGTTCTCGGAAAGCGAAGTTTGAATGAGGTACGAGTGATTCAGCCGATTGCATATTGCCGAGACCGGCCTTTCTGCATATAATAAATTAAGTCCAAATAACGTTTAATAATCTCTTTAAATGCTGAAAATGGTGATCCGGCTCAAATGGCAGAACTCAGACTAATCTGACATCTACGACTCGTATGCTGCGGTCAATGTGTAGTTGTAGGTATTCCCACGACTATTTATAAGGATAGCTGAATGGAAAGGTCAAAGTGCTTCTTATATTTCCAGCACAAAGTAAAGAATTTGAGGAACTAAATGAGTACTGCATTGATATTGTATTGGGTCCATTACGTTTCGTGTATGAAAATATTAGATGTTTTCAGCGCATGACTTTCCCTACATATGAACGAATTTCGATTTTCAAGAGCAACAACAAAAGTGAAAGCATTCAAATGAGCCAATCTCCCTGAAAATCAAAAAGATTGTTTTCGTTTCTGATTGAAATACGCATCTGAATTTTAACTCCTAGAATAGTCTCAATTTTTGTTTTTGGTTAAAACTCCTTATAAAGCTCATTTGATACAAATGCTCATACTACTTAAGGGTTCATAGAGCTGTTTTATTCGCTTTAAAACATAACTATTAAAGAACTGTTTCTGTAATGATTTTACAATTTTTGAATAGAAGTGTTCGAAAATATGAAGGCCGTCATCTACATAATAATTGCCTAACGTGTCTGTGTGTCCTTCCAAACTCTCCAAAATATACAGATATAGAAGGCTGGCTGAATCTTTGCAAGTTTATAGCATCGACCACGCGACAGAACTTAAATGAGCCAATTTTCGAGTAAAATAAATATTAAAGAACTATGTTTGCAATGATTTTTCAACTTTTGAAAATATTTGTTCGAAAAATTGAAGTTCGTCATCTATTAATTATCTAACATATCCGATTCCTTCCAGACTACTCCAGAATATATAGATATTTTTGATATAAAAGACTAAATTGGCTGACTGGCTTATTGATATAAAAGATTGAATCTTTACACGTTTAGAGCATCGACCACGGGACAAAACTTAACTGAGTCAATTTTCGATTGAGGCGACTATATTTTCGATGCTAGGTATATACTATATTATTAAACAAAATAAAGCATATTAAAGAAGTTGTAATTTTTCAACAGTCAAAGCCTTTTCAGGTTCACGGCATCCTTATGAATATGATTTTACACTCGCGGAGTCCCTTTAATCTTTCATAGGTGTTTCATTTCTTTTTCAATTAACTCCCCGGGTTGGAGCCGCAATTGAGCAAGGATTCTGGATTGGTCAGCTATCGATTGTTTATGCTCAGTAGTGGAACCTCGGTGAAGAGATTGTGTATACAGTGTCTATACCCAAATAATTTATAACCAAATAAGTTTTAATTTAATCATATAATATTTGAAATAAATGTAAAAAATGTTTTCTCCGTAAATAAACAAAAGAGATACACAAAAACAGGGGTCTAATGATAACAAAATTGTAAAACGTCGTTAATTATTATATTTTCAGTTTAATTTTTATTACTTTCCCTGCAATACATGGTAATGTATAGGGAAAGTATTGGAATCATGCCGAAAATCGCAACTCGAGTTTTCGACGGATCTACACGTTTCGAGACCTCTAGAATACGAAAATACCATTTTTAACGTGACGTCTGTGTGTGTGTCTGTGTGTCTGTGTGTCTGTCTGTCTGTGTGTCTGTGTGTCTGTCTGTCTGTGTGTCTGTCTGTCTGTGCAGATTTTGTATCCACTCTAACTAAAAAACTAATGGACCGAATTTCACAAAATTTTGTAGGTAAGTCACTTGTGGGCGGGGCTGGTGCTGATTAGTTTTGGGTACGATTCGGAATAAAAGAACCCGCCTTTTTTGTGAAATGGCCCGCAAAAGCTTGTATCCACTGTAGCTGAAAAACTAATAGACCGAATTTCACAAAATTCGGTAGATGAGTCACGTATTGGTCACCCTGGTGCTGATTAGATTTTGGTACGATTCAGAAAAAAATAACCTGCCTTTTTTTGCAAAATGGCTCGCAAAAATTGCCAATATCTAAAATAAAAAACTGGGTATACTCAAATATATCCATTAAATGCTGATTTAATACGTAATTTTTAACGATGAAAAGAATAAGACCAACCCCATCACACTAGGGCTAGCCGTTCTCGAGATATTTTAGTTTTTCGTACTTTCCCTACGCCACCTTTGAAAATAAGCCCGGTTACCGAATGAGAACGGAAATTGAATTAAAAGTGAAATAAATTTAATTAAAATATAGAGAACGTTAATATAAGTCTGCAGGGAAAGTCATGTGCTGCCCACATCATATTTTTAATCTTGTTAAAATATGCAGCATGAAACTTCTTATTTGCTAGATTCGGTCCCTGATTCAATGTCTCTCCAAATTATTTTATCACGCATCGCCACTGGTAATATTTCCTTAAGACTGTTAGGATTGTCAGAGAAGTAATAAATTTTATTTCTGAAAATATTTTTTTCTACGTGATTTTTTTTTCTCAGAATTTCATGGCTGCGACAGAATCCTGGCTTAATAACTAGTCCCCTCAATAAATCGGTATATCTTTTACGTTTTCGAATGGAAATAATCGTGCCAAACTTCGTCGTAAAAAAATGAAAATAAACAAGAAAGATCAATCATGCATAAAGCATCGATTATGAAACACTTTCCAACTTCAATGCAATTTTATTTAAACATGTCTAAAATGCAATACATTTCTCGGTAATATTTTTAAACTTATCACAATACTACATTAATTTATTATATTTGAAAACTTCATCGAAAACAACTGAAATTCATTCAAATGACGTCATAGAAAAAATAACACGCCTGACTCTCTCTATAAAAGCATCATTTCATTCATAAATAATTTCCCATTCATGTCATTCATCACAATACTATAATAATTTATTTTATTTAAAAATGAAGACCATGGAGCTACAAGTAATTAAACTCTATGCGTAAAATTTCATCGAGAAAAATCGTCCTTCTCTTTGTAAAATCAATGACTATTTCATTCATAACAGCTATGCAGACTCCATGAACTAAATGATTTTGTGTTAAGGAAATACAGCAATTCTAATACAACTCATTCTACATATTTTGCTGTTTACATTTTACATAAGTGAAAAATAGGCTTCGTTGTAGAAATAATCAAATTTGGATGAGCATTTAAACTCAAATATAATATAATTGCGTTGTTTCAGTATGTAGATGCACAGAATTTAAGCAAAAATAAAGTGGTTTTAGGAAAGATACAACACTCAATATGAAGTAAAAAGAACTTTAAAAATCACGATTTTGAGACAAGATGGATGCCATATGTCATTTTGAAGTGGGTCACGTGATCTTTTCATATCATGGTCACGTGATCGCTTCATATAAGAGGTGTTATTATTTTTTTAATTTTTATTTAAAAACTACTGAATATATTTCGCTGAATTATTTTTTTATATATTTTATGGAACAATTTGAATATTACCTAAAATTTTCGAAGCAATTTGTGAATTTTAAATCCGCTTAAAATATGTTTGAAAAATTGGGTCCCATAGGGCTCAATGCATTTCATTTCTTCAACCCGGGTTCAATCCGAAACTAATTGGGTGATATTATTTTTTTATATTCCCATAGATCCTACAGACCGTCTGAACAACACACTAAAATTTCATTTTGATTAAGTCATTTTTACGGCAGTTATTGTGCTAACGGACAGACAGACAGACAGACAGACAGAATGAACAAAGTCATAAACACTTTTCATCTTTGTTGTAAAGTGTTAATAAAATAAATCTTGATATATCTGTACTGAAAATTAAAAGTACCAAAAAGTCAAGTCAATTGTTTACTTTTAGGAAACATGAATCTTTCCGAAATAAGAAAGCTCTTAAGGGTTTCTTAAAACTTTTGAGAGTTGCGCAAAGGTAACCAAGTGTTACCCACAATTTCATGAATGCACGTTTCCTAAATACTTCATGAATGCACGTTTCCTAAATACTTCATGAATGCACGTTTCCTAAATACTTCATGAATGCACGTTTCCTAAATACTTCATGAATGCACGTTTCCTAAATACTTCATGAATGCACGTTTCCTAAATACTTCATGAATGCACGTTTCCTAAATACTTCATGAATGCACGTTTCCTAAATACTTCATGAATGCACGTTTCCTAAATACTTCATGAATGCACGTTTCCTAAATACTTCATGAATGCACGTTTCCTAAATACTTCATGAATGCACGTTTCCTAAATACTTCATGAATGCACGTTTCCTAAATATTTCATGAATGCACGTTTCCTAAATACTTCATGAATGCACGTTTTCTAAATACTTCATGAATGCACGTATCCTAAATACTTCATGAATGCACGTTTCCTAAATACTTCATGAATGCACGTTTCCTAAATACTTCATGAATGCACGTTTCCTAAATACTTCATGAATGCACGTTTCCTAAATACTTCATGAATGCACGTTTCCTAAATACAACATATCACCAATAAAAACAAGAAAGATCAATCATGCATAAGCATTGATTACGAAACACTTTCCAACTGAAATGCAATTTCATTTAAAAATCTCTAAAATGTGATACATTCAGTGGTGATATCTTTTACATTATCACAGTACTACAGTAATTTATTATACTTAAATATTTAAAACTGTATCGAAATATAAATCATCTGATTCTCTATGCAAAATCAATGAATATTTCATTCATATAACTTGCATTCCAGACTACAGAGCTAAATAATTTTTTGTGGAAAAAAATTCAGCAATTTTTATGTAGCTCACCTTATAATCGCTTGAGATATTTGCATTCAGCATAAGTTAAAATTAGGCTTCGTTGAAGAAATAATAAAAGTTTAGGGATCATTTAAAATCACAACTATTGTAATTGCGTAGGCACGGAATTTAGATACACAGATAATGCAGATACACAGATAATATATGTGTGTGCGTATGTATGTATTCAAAGTATTGGAATCGTGCCGAAGATCGGAACTCGAATTTTCGAAGGATCTACACGTTTCGGGACATCCAGAACACGAAAAACTATTTATAGGAAGACGTCTGTATGTGTAAGGGTGTATCTGTGTGTATTTATGTGTGTCTGTGAGGATATTGCATCCACTCTAACTGAAAAACTAATGGACAAAATTTAATAAAATTTGGTAGGTACGTTTTTTGTGGGAAACCCTGATGTTCATTTGATTATCGTACGATTCGTAATAAAAGAATCTACCTTCTTTGCGAAATGGCCGGCAGAAATTGCCTTTATCCACTCTAGCTAAAAACTAATGGATCAAATTTAACGCAGTTTAATGTATAATATTTCAATAACCTACAAGTGATTTATATACCAAATTTAACAAAATTTGTTATATAAATCACTTGTAGGTTATTCTAGTACGATTCGGGAAAAAGGAACGGGCTGTTTTTGCGAAATGGCCCGCAAAAATCGTTAAATATAAAAATAAAAGACTACGTGTGCTCAATTATATCAATTAAATTCCTATTTTATACGTAATTTTTGACAATAATAGGAATAAGACTAACCCCATTACTCTAGAACTAGCCGTTCTTGAGATATTTTAGTTTTTTTTTGCGTTTTCGCTACGCCACTTTTGACAATAAGTCCATCTATCAAATGTGAACCAAATTTAAGTTTAACGTGCAAATTCAATGTCATTTAAAATACTTATGGATGTTATTTACTCAACTTATTATTATAACTCAAATTATTAAAACTCAAATTATTATTGAAGGAATAAAGAGAACGTGAATATGAGTCTGCAGAGAAAGACATGTGCTGTCCACATCAGAATTTTTAACAATATTACAACAATGATTTATAGAAGTGAACAGGGATTATGTGCAGGCCATTTCGAAAAAAATGTAGGATCTATATTTAAAGATCCACCAAATTGTTGTAGAATAAAATGTTCTAAAAATTTAAGCTGTGGACCAAATTTTAATTCTCTAGGACGTAGGAAAGTGCATTAAAAACGCCATCAAATAAGAATATCATGAAAAGTTATATAAAATTTAAAAAAAATTTGAAAAATTGTTATCTACCAAATTTATTTTAAAATGTGAAGCCTCTCTCATATACAAAATAATTAAACTCTTGAAAAGATATTTATTATATAATATATCTATTTTTTCTTTCTGGGGGATATCGCAAAAGTCAGAATTTAATTGAATTCGTTTTTCTCCCTATATTAAATAATTTTTAGTTAAACAACTACCTAATATATTTTACTGAAAATTTTTTTATATATTTTATGAGATAAAGTGAATATTTTCTAAAAATTTCGAAGCAATTTGTGAATTTTAAATGTGCTTAAAAAATGTTTGAAAAATTAGGTCCCATAGGGTTCAATGTATTTCATTTTTTCTACCCGGGTTCAATAAAAAACTAATTGGGTGATATGATTTATTTATATTCCCATAGTCCCACAGACCGTCTGAAAAGCATACTAAAATTTCATTTTGATAAATTCATTTTTACGGCAGTTATCGTGCTAACGGATAGACAGACAGACAGAATGAACAAAGTCATGAACACTTTTCAACTATGTTGTAAAGTGTTAAAAAATTTAATGAGTGAAAAATCCCTATTTGGCTGCTTGAATAATTAGAAAAAATTATATTTTAGATAAACTTTTTCTGTGTCATTCAAATTATTGTAAAAATGCAATTTTGCTCTTCTACTGAAAAGTTTATATCAATTAGGGCATTTTCATTAAAGCAAGTTTTATTTTCCAATATTGTGAACAAAATGTGCAACATATTCCGCTTCTAACATGATTTTCATATTAGACATTACACTCATAGCTTGCTTATATAGGTACTGTTCATAAAAATAACTGGAGTCATCGGGAGAAAAAAAAATCCTCCATTTTCATGTCAGCATCCATATAAAATAACAGCAATCCCTTTTTCTAGGAGCTGAAGGAATCTCACCAATTGACGGCGCAATCGTAACTACCCCCTGTTCTCATGGGATGGGCAACCACTCAGCTCATAAAATGCGAGATGTGAGATGAAGTTCTGGCAATCGAACTTTCTTTTTTACCCTCATTCGCTTTGCTTTTGTATTCACAAACAGACCGAGTTCTCGTGACTGGTTTGGACAAAGATCTCCATTGTCTCCAAAATGGAGTTCGAAAAAGATTTCGCAGGCGAGGGGCAGCTTTTGGAGACAAAAATTTTGTTTTTTATCGTTTCTCATGGAAATAGTTTTTTTTTTTTTTTTTTTTTTTTTTTTGTCCACTCTATTTTATATCATATGATACATAGTTCAGGCAAGAAAAATGGAAACATGGTATGTTGTCGGGATGTCATTTTAGAAAGTATCTATCGCAATATAATGCGAATAAAATTATTTTTAAACAAATTTTATTCATCAAATATCTGGTCAATAGAAAATAACATTGAAATATACTGAATTATTTCTTCGTTTGTCTACCTGAATATGAGTAACTCGGGACTCTATAAGAAATAAGTTTGAAACCAAAGTCAGTCAGAACATTCATCATGTTTAAACAAATTAGCAACAAGCTGTTCTTTGGGTAGTTTTCTGCATAATAACCAATAGTACTATAAGCAATATACTTATTCATTGGAACTTTTTCTTCTTTTGGTATTTGTTCAGTGTATAATTACGTTAAAATTGTACAGAATATTATAAAGGGGGGATCCTTCTTGGTATATAGAAGGCGTAATAATTATTCTTCCAATATCAACTCTGAAACTACCCCTTCCCCCAGTTGCTTAATAGTAGGGCGATCCATGATTCAGAGATCCATGGTTCGTATCGAGATTGAGATTTTAATTTTTTTTTACAGAGGCACCTGAAAAACTTAACCCTGCTGGTTAGATGCAGTGATCAGTGTGATCGAGTTTAAACTTTTCCAAGGATCCTTCGCTTGGTAGTGCTTTTGGTAGGGTTTCGCTATCTGGTAGTGCTTTTCAATTCACGAGAATTACAACGCACCAGATGCTAGCCTGCATGAAAAAGATTGAGAATGGGGATATACTTCAGATCGTAAGTTTCACTTCGATCTAAAATCTAAAGAAGAACAATGCACCCCCACTCTCGAAGATGATATACTTCCCAGTAGCGAATAGAGCGTCATTTGACCAGTGAAGATTCTGGTTAAGACTTAAGCTCCTTAAATAGTTATACTAAACAGTTGAATATAAAGTAAGAGAAATGGTAATTTACTTTCGTTAGAGATCTCTGGCTGCAAGTTAAGAGGAGAAAAGTTATAAACCAGTTGGCCTGACTATCCAGCTCATATTACTATACGGAGGAGGCATGGGTTATATTACAATCGGGAGCAAATTTTTCAAAACATGCAGACTTTAAAAGATATCCAGCATATCGCGGTCTAAATAAAGTAAAAAAGAAGTTTAACAACTTCACGTTCTCTCAGGAAATAATTATGCCTAAATGATTAATTGAACGAAAAGAAATAATGTATAATTTACAAGTCAGAAAGCTAGCTAAAGTCGGTACGAACTAAATTGTGGGCTGTTGAAATGATATACTCTCAGATTATTATATATAGTTACACGATTCAAATAATCAACTATTAATTTTAATTCTTAATTTGAAATATCCACTTATTTAAGAAGCGTGCTATGAGGCTGCATGATGGCCTGTGCGGGCACTTATTTTTAGTTCATCTGGTTAAAGGAGTGATTGCTGAAAATTGATTGTTAGCATAAGTAGCTAGCATAAACTATTTATCCTATAAAATTGTGTCAATTTTGTCTGCGTGTACAACTAAAACGAGCATAGACCACCAGAAAAAACACAACTCATCATCCAGTATATGTAAATCGTGTGTGAGTTTTTAGCAGTACTAGATATTAAAAAATAAATGTTTTTTTCTCTGAAAATATTTAAACATCATTAAATATTCTATGTAGCGAGAAGAGAAGAAATAGATAAGGACAGTCCCACTTTTATAGCTTTCGCATCCATTCCAAAAGGTGTGAATCAATACATTTATTTAAGAGGGATCCAGATTGAAAATCATGGCATGAGTCTTATTCTATGTCTACAACCTATAACCCACGTAACTGATTGAAACAATCATCCGCAAGGCATTTCCGTTTGAAAGCATTGCCTTCACATTTGCCTTCAAAATTAAAGACAAACAATTGCCTTCACTTTTGAAACCAAATCATTTCATATAAAGAAAAATATCTACATCGAAATAAAACACTCAGCACAGCACTGTTTATGACAGAATCGTACCTCTGTCTCAAAGCGATAAACATCAAGACTCGACGGCGACGCCTCGCAGTACACTTTCCGACCCGTCAGCAAGCGTCCACTTTGTCCCTTGACAAACGCTTTAAACCCTCCTCGGTAATAACCAGGGTTTGCAAAAGATATCCAGTGCCAAGAAATCGTCATTACCATTAGGTTTTCCCCCCGTTTCATTATCTTACTGCTGAAATGAAAGTCGAACGACCCGCAATACGCAAAGAATTTCCGAGACTGACTTTTACAGCAGAGACTCTGCTTTATATGGGTCTCGAAATGGGTTTCATAACGTCCCATATCGGTTTTGTGTGCCTGATAAGAAATGGATTCCGGAGTCAGCATGATAGAGACGATGGGCTTCTATTGGGGGAGTGGGAAAGAAGAATGCTGTGCAAGAGGTAATTCGAGGAGAATGTTGAAATTTATACGAAGAAAATTAAATTCCTTTCACATGTATTTGTCAGAATGATTTCGAAAATATATTCAAGTTTTTGTAAAAAAAAATGCAGTTTAAAATATTCTCAATTTTATATTTGTTTTGTTTAAAGACATATGACTCAGTCTTTTAAGATAAAGATACGCATAGATGGTAAGATATGCAAAATGGTAAGATAAGCAAAATAGTGATTCAAATAATTTAACGAAAACCGTTTAAAGTTTGAGAGCCTACATGGAAATAAAATACAGTATAGCAGATTTATCTATAAAAAAATAAACACCAAATGTCGACGACGACACCTTGAAGCAAACTGTTTTGGTCCGTCAGCAAGTATACACTTTGTCCTTTGTGAAATGCTTCAAATCCTGGAAATTTTCTGCAAACTCTGGGGAATGAGCAACTTCAACGCCTAGAACTGGGGCACATGGTTATAGGATAAAAAGTTCTTCATCCGCTAGACGTTTGGATAATAGGTTCCCAAAATTTTCTGTAATACGTTAAAAGTACAAATAAACGACCTTAAAAGCAGAAAAGTTTTGATGAAATAATTATTTTGAGGTATTGCAAAAATATTATTTCTATGATTAATTGAATTCAGGGGGGTAATTTTAAAATTACCTTATTTTGGCAAATATTAAGCTAAAACACCGGCGGCATCTTATAATAGAAGGGGTGACTTTCGTTAACTATTGACACGGCTAATTCCTCTAGTGATATCACAATGATGTTGTCCATAACCAGAGTTCGCAAAAATGTCTTCTGCCAGAAAATCACCATTGGCATTAGATTTGTCGAGGTTCCATTATTTTCACTGCTGAGACGAAAGTCTACCGACCCACAGTCAAACAATACAATAGAAATTTTGATAGAAATTTCTATTTATTACTTTGATAAAAAAAATATTTATTCAAAAATATTACATATTTATTAACATTGTAAGACTATTTCTATATTTGTATGCCAATGGCACTTTTCTTATTCCTTTCAAGAACACTAAATTGCTACTTTTTAATCTGAACCATCAATTTCGCTGAAAGATAAAAGTTCTTAATCCCAACTTCCAAGATTACAGAAGCAGCACAAGAGTATTTATATAAAATGATTTATTAAACCAGTCTCTTACTGAAGAACTTACAAGACTACACGCAATAGACACATGAGAAACTTTAACATTTAGTGCTATCCCATCTACTGACGCGTGCATACATTTCTATCGCAATGATTTTCTTAAACAATCTCAATCTTACCCAACGGAATAACAGCATCGATACTAAGTCGTACGTCATCATTATATCAACTTATGTGCATTCGCTTAGTCAATCCCTTCAAGTCAAATGCAGAATGGCCGATGTCCAGAAATTCTAATGTTTTTGACATTAACTAGGACTGGCTAATTATAAGAGTGCGCTTCTTTGGAATTGAATTTAAGAAGTTTTAAAATATATAATAATATAAACATCACAACATTATCTACTTTTTTAAGATTTTACAGTTTTTATTTCATTATTTTGAATTTTTATCAGTTTACTTTATCATAACCAATTTATATTTTATAAATGTTTTAATATTCCTTAAATAATTTTAAATACTTTTTATTCATTTTTTATATAATGCTAATAGTATATATTAATAGTCATCAAAATTGGATCAACTTTTTTAAAGAATACAGTTAGTAATTGTTGATACACCAAGTAAATAATATTGATAACTAGCTTGAGAGAATATGCAGCTAGTTGAAGTATTTAAAGATTCTTTAAAATATAATAATTTATAATTATTATTACAATATATTTATCTAAAATTGCGAAAAGTCAACATTATTGAAATTATAATTAATTATAGTTACGTTAAATGTTGAACACAGTATCATCAATAGTATTATTATTATTGTAAACACACTTTATATCACTAGACTCACTTTATATCACACTTTATAACAACTAAACACACTTTATATCACAAGATATCTATAAAAAAGCATATAATGCAAGCCATGATAATATTTCATAGCAAGAGAAATATAGATTAGTTACTATGAAAATTAAAAATAGAATTATTAAGAATACGTGATTTTAATTTATTTATATAATAATATTTACGGATGATAGAAAAATAGCTAAAATCTTTATCGATGTACGTAATAACAAAATATTTTTTGCAGTTCCTTATAATATATTCCTTAATTTTTTTTCTTTTTTAAATAACTCTTTTTAAAGATTTATTTAAATGATTATTATAGATGCAATACTTAATATCCTGTTCTACTAAAACTCTTAATCGATTGAAAGCTTTGACTGGTATTTGATATTTACAACTAAATTTATAGATAAATTAAGTCATATGATTACTAGTTACAAATAAAGCTGTGTTTGTATGCGGTAGATGAAAAGAATTTAAAACTCAATAACATAAGTAATCTCAATGTATCACACACACACATATATTACTTTAAGTTATCCATAATAATATGTCCATAGTGCACATCCACGTAATATTTATATTCTTATCATTGGCACTGGAAAACTGGTAATTATCCGCTTTATCCAATTCATAATTTTTATTTATATAAAGTCATGTGTCAGTATAATTATAATTATAAATGTGACGTCCTAATGGTTTATCATATTTAAAAGCCAATTTATGATTTACATTTAACTGAAAGGAATGTGGAGACTGTTAATAAATATTATTTAATTTTAAGTTATTAATAACCGGAAAATGCATTGTACAATATTCATATACCATGTTTTTATTTATATGAGTCATTAATTTTTAAGTTTATTACATGTAAACAAATATACTTTATTAATAATAAATAAGGTTTATTTCTTGTTATTTAACAGTCATGAAAAATACGTTTTATGTGTATGCTATCTAAAGTAGCAGTTAGAAAATTATTATATACTAAATGTAATTGATATTTTTAAAGACAAAAATCAAGTTTTACTTTGTTTCTATTTATGCATATTTTTAATCGAACAGTTGAATATTATTGCGGCTGAATATTATTAATAAGATTAGAGACATGGGACAATTGTTTGTTATGTACTCTGTTGTAAAAATAAAAATAATAATTAAAAAAAAAGAACGCGTAACTAAGACAATTTCCTCTTGCTATTAAACTACTTTACTTACTTTATTTTTGCATACACATGCAATGAGTATGCAAAAGTAAAGAAATCATTGCATTTTCATTGCAAAAGGACTTTTATGATAGGACAGTGGTAACACAACGGCGGTCAAATGTTAATTCGTAAATATTTCTCTGACGGCGGTGCAAGCCTTTGTATGGTGCAGCATGAAATCAAATAACAGTCTCATAATGTCCTGCAGCAGATTCTTCCAGATGTTCTGTAACTGCTGTGATAGTTCACTCTCAGTCTGAGATTTTTGCAGCTACTTTCCCAGCATATCCCAGACATACTCAATTGGTGCGAGATACGGGGACCACTTGACTGGACATGGGAGAGTATGAGACCCAAGAAGAAATTGTAATGCGAGTCTCCCGGTGTGACGTCTGGGGTTATTATGCATCAGGTAAGTAGTCCCTGGTAGGCATGACAACATTGGCAATACAGAAGATTTTAAAACACTGTGGACGTATAAGAGTACTGATAAATTATGGGGCAGCAAAACTAGGGGAGATCGGTTATCATAGGAGATGCCTCCCAGGCTATAACTTTCAGACGTGATTTCTGTGTGTAGCCTGATCGGGTTCATCCCTCGATCGTTAAATTTAAAGGATATATCTCTGTCAATTTAGCTTACATGGGTATCAATTGACTGCATAGAACAAAAACCAACCCATCTGAGCTCAGTATTTTCTCACAGGAATATGTTAATGTTCTTTGTGTCTGAAGATGTAGACACCGCAGAAAATAAAGAGCGTTTTTCGAACTTTAATGATATTTTATAAGGATTTAGTGTTTATATGAAACGAATATCTAGTGAATTCTTTCACAATATAGTCCATTAAAGGCCATTTTCCTATAGTAATAAAATAATCGGAAAGAAAAAAGAAGTCAACATTTTTTAAGTTTAATGCCGATACCTTGCGAATTTTATTTAAAGTTCTATTTCATACATTTACTAGCCGTCGTGTAAATCAGATTCTTTAAAATTGAGCTTTAAAAGAGCAAATATTCTTTTAAGAGGTATTTCTTGATCGATTCGCATTATAAAAAGGCGAAATAAAAGCAGCCCGGAGTCGCAATTTACGACGTTAGTTCAATACGACTTAGAACTGGGAGAGTCTAATATGCTCTGCATCAGTGATTTTCAGTGGCCATCTATGATATAAAAGCTTACGTCTCCGTAAAAATGAGGGCCATGATGACCCAACAAACCGTAAATGCGACCAGATAAGTAGGAATGCATTATCCGTTATTTTAAATTCACCACTGCCAGTCATCGCCGAGGAAAATTCCGGAGTCATCAAAAATTCACCCCCGCAAATATGATCATAAAGAAAGGAAGGGAAATCTTGCGCATGCGCAGTTGGATGATGTAGCTTTTGGTTCCGACTGGATCAATTCAATTATCATCAGAGGCTGCAGAGCGGGGATCTAAGCCACTGCATCCTACGGCTGATAAGTGCTGTAACTTAGATCGGTATATACGCACTTGACAGGAATATGAAGGTGTCTTACTCTGAAATTAAAACGGCTAGAAAGTGCGATATCATATTATTTATGAATACGAGAGTATGCATTCGTTAGGGGGGGGGGGGGGGCAGATGAAGAAAGTAAATAACGTAGTTGAAGGTCTTAAATGCAGTCGTATCTTCTATATAACTTAAAGTAAAACTATATGGGACACAATTTTATTGCATTTGTACTATAATTATGCAAGCTTGTATATCGGAAATGTATTGAAAATTTACTGCCGCGAGACAACAGCTAAAAACAAAGATTCTCCGTTGATTGTATTTGGGAATATGATCTTCACATAAGACAGTTGATGCTGGTGAAAGTTAATGTTTACGCTGATCTAGCGTTCTTCAACATTGCTTCTCGATAGATCTTGTTGGCAGAGATTTCCAATTCAGAACCATCTCGAGTATCACCGAATTCGCAGTACGAGCGCTTTCGTGGCTCTTTCGCATGCAACACAAATGAGTGCTAGCAACACAAATGAGTGCTAGCATACACAAATGAGTGCAAGCCTAGTGTATTATGACACACTACATTAATAATATGTCATGTATTATGTATCAAATTGAATGGTCCACAGACGTTAAGAAGAACAATACTGCCCCAGAATAATTTTGAATATATATATATATATATATATATAAATTGAAAGATTTTAATCGAAAACTATGCATAAACTACTGTATGTACAAAAAAACACATTTCTAGCATATCTGTTGCAAATAAGTAACTATAGACCAAGACTAAGGATAAAAATAGAAGGTAACTTATCACTACAATGGAAAGGGGGATGAGAAGAATATTAGTATACAAAAATCACAATTAAAAAGTATATATATATATATATATATATAACAGGGTGGTCATAATTAAAGTTGCGATTTTAAAACGCTGTAAAGTAAGAACTACTGGTCAGAATGACCTGAAATTTGACCTGAGTATACGTGAAGCAATGAAATTTTGCTTGGTGAAAAAAAAATTACTTCAAAAATGTACCGATAGATGGCAATGTACGAATCCAACATGGAATTTGTTTGATTAAAAACGAAAAAATTAGCCGCTAGGTCGTGCGCGGAAGCACACCTCTAATCTGGAGGTATGCTAATTAAGACTGGGCATGCGCACCGCACATTACAGTTGTGATAAAAACGAGGAGCACATGCAGTTCTCTGTATATCACAACTTTTATGTAAGATGGCGCTCCTCCGCACATTGCAACACCAGTGAAACAGCTGCTGAATATCCATTTCGGAAATGGCAGGATTATCAGACTCATTTTCAACAGTCTGGCCACCACGTTCACCTGACCTTAATCCTTGCGACTCCTGGCTTTGGGGGCACCTCAAGAATGCGGTGTACAGTAGTCGGATTGCGAACTTAGCTGACTTAAAAGCACGCATTACTCACCACATCCACAGCATCATCTCTAATACACTCCGATCTGTTGTGGAACATGCTGTTTTGCTCTTCCAACTCGTAGCCGAGCACGGTGGACAGCATATTGAACATTTCTTGGGTATATCGTAGGTGTTTGTTTCATGTTTTCATGAAGTTTCAATCAATTATTAAATTAAGTGATGTTGGTTAAATTGTCGTCTTCTTTAGTTGACTATTGGTTTCTTTCGGCTAACAACACCCCGTGTTTGATAAATACAGCGCCGCCTATCGGTACATTTTTGAAGTATTTTTCCTTCGCCAAACAAAATTCCATTGCTTCACGTATACTCATGTCAAATTTCAGGTCATTCTGACCAGTGGTTCTTACTTTACAGCGTTTTAAAATCGCAACTTTAATTATAATTACCCTGTATATATATATAGCTACAAAAATAGAGGACCGCCGTTTATTTCGGTATTAGGAAAATGATTACCATCATATACTCATCTAAATCTGAAACCCATGCTTCTGAATACTCGTATCCTATGCTAGTACAGCATCAACGTTCATATTGAAGATATATCATTATCAATACCCTATACTTTCACTCTCACTCTCACCTCCAGTAACAATTTAGGGGAGGAAGCAACTGTAATTGAAGGGAGACCTCTGATATATGGCATGGAAAATTGGAGACAAATTTTAAAAAATGTCTAGATTGTATACCTTTTCCTAAACGAAGGATTTAACAGAAACACTTGAAATTAAAATAATATAAGCAATATGAAAACAAGAATTTTTATTTTATTATTGCTAGCATCTTCCAGTCTTATAATAACACAAATAGATCTTATAATGAAATATTAAAATAGATAAAGAATATCGTGAAGCATAAATTATTCTCTACGGTACAATCAACTCATCAAAACAAAGATTCACTTTGCAAAGTTGTTTCAAATTATGATGAGTAAATGAGGAAACTACATTTCCCTTACCTGTAAATACCTTCAAGAAATATATGTAATTATTATACGTGCCCCACAGTGCTGCAAGAACCATCTCTGCCCTTTATGGACATGTTCTGATTAAAAATGCTCTGCAGTTAGCGCCGTTATTAGAATTCCCCTCGATACCGGATGCTATACCAGCTCAGCTCCCGAACATTAGCATTAGTTTTGATACTCCTTTTTTCCACCTTCACGATGAAGTACTTGTTCGGGTAATTTAGATTACGACCGACTAAAATGCGCTGTCCCAGCGCCTCCGTAATTTAGTAATATTCCTCCCACCGGGACAGCCCCCCCCCCCTCGCTTTTTCCCGTTTTCTCATTCCGCCCATTAATGGCGTGGTAATTGTGGTTCTGCCAAAAAATAAAAATGAATTGTAAAAAAAAGGAGGGAGCAGAAAAGTTTTGGGGTTTGGGCTTTAATTACAATGCGAGCAACTTTGTTGGTAATTCACCCCCAGAGAAATGTCTTCGGTGGAATGCACTTTCAATTACCAAAGAGATATAAATTTGACAGAATTATGCTGTAGCGGAGTATGCGAGGCTTCTCCACACGTTTCCGATATTCTCCGCTCCATTCCATCGTTAATAACTTTACGCTTTCGTTATTTGCTCATATTTTGAGTTCTGTGTTATAAAGTTCCAACCAGGACCCAGATACGGATTTCAGACACCATGTGAGATGGCAGAAATTATTTTAATTTTAACGTTAGTTAATAATGGAAATGTTTATTTATTTTTATATATAAACGTAATTATTGTTTACAGAATTTGGAAATATAATCAGTAAAGAACAAATAGTTTTCATATCACTTTTAGTCATTTAAGTTTCAATATATTTCAAAGTTTAAAATTTTCATAAATATATTTTTATAACAATATTGTAATTTGCTATTTGCAAAATTTTTGCCTTAATGCTGTGATAATCAATCTTTAACAACCCGAGTAGTATGACTAGCAATTTCTTTCAATTGTACCCTATCACTATTCTAATCACTTAATTGTACTCCCTAAATACTCATACCTTTTAATTGTACCCTCGGTCCCCGTTTCTCGATTTAAAAAATATTGAAATTGGCATGAATTTTATTTTCTATAATTAAAAATTCTGTTTAAAGGTCTTAAAAATGTCACAAAAGTTGTTAACAATTTTAGGAAACAAAATATGTACATAAGTTTTCTTGAGAAATTTACATAAACATTAAAAACACGAATACACATACAGAAAACAGACATAAATGTCTAAAACGAAAGCATGAATTTTTACAAATATCCCATAAAATGATAAAAAGAACACTTAGTTAGTTTAGAACACTATAAGTAATAATTTTCTAAACTGTAACTTCCTAAATTATCGCCGAGCAGAAGGCTGCTTTAGAAACGCGCATATTTATATTTCAAAGAAATAGTTTAGCTTTATAGTTCTTTATAGTTTAGCTTTATAATTTAGCTTTATATCTAAATACTATATAGTAGTTATATATGTTTAGTTTCTATTTGAAGCAAATAGTTTAGTTTGAGGAAAAAAAATACATATAAAAGTGAAAATTTTATAGTCTGACAAAACTCATCATCTATTTGAAGAGCTTAAATACTCAATTTCATTTTATTGTTACTGTAACTTATTTTTAATTGTTGAAAGCAATGTGCTGAGGTAGGGTAAATGTGCCAGTAATTGGCCGTGAACGAGTTGTTGACCACAATAGAAACATTCAAAATTACTTTCCTATAACGGCAACTTTTTTAAATCGGTAAATATCACTCTGATAGCGCTCTCTGTTTGAGAAAATCACCGCTAGAAACGTTATTTAGAATGTTTGTCTTGCACATGGTAAACTACTTGTTCATGATCAATTACTGCTACGTTTACTCTAGTTTTAAAAAAATTAGGGGAAAAAGAACCCTCATGAAATGTAAACATCCGTAAATTAGAAATGAACACCAGGTTCATGATATGGTCAAATTCCTGAATTTCAATTAGAACTTGGCGCATGCCAAAATGTCCAATGTATCCTTGAATACATTACATGTATTCAAGGTTAGGAAAGGATAATCGAATAGCCATTTTATTTACATATTACATGCATTTTACATGCTTATGGGAATATTTCATTTAAAGAAATCAGATTATTTGCATTGTATACGCGATATCACCCATAATCAAGTAATATACAATTAAGTTATGGCAATATGCAAATAAGTCAAATCGTTAGTTTGCGGTCGCAAGGTGTTTGCAGGCTCCCTTATTAGAGAGCAAGCAGTATTTGAATTGCTTGCGTGTGCTGGATTTTTCTGTTTTTCCTAGTATAAAATTTAAAGGAGAATACCGTGTATGTAATGAGCTTATACTATAGTAAGTCAATTTTTCATTTCTAAAAAAAAGTTCCAACTCCTCTATTTCCAATTTTAATTGCCTATATTTTGTAATATAATGTCTTCCTTAAAATCGCTTGTTCCTGACACATATGTAATTTTCTTTAATATGTAATCAGTCTGTTATAAGTAAAGCAATTTTTATCAAATATTTCTTCTCTAAAGAAAATCGTTTGGGTTTCCTGACTTTCAGACTGCGAAAACGAACAGCAGTAAAACAAAACTAGACTTCATAGACAGCACTCAGACCAAGACTGGACTTTATAAACAACAGTAAAAAAGCATATCGTTTTTATTCCTTATTTCAGGTTGTCACAGAAAGCGCATTAACCCAGGAATAAAGACCTCCATTCTCTCCTTCAACCTAAAATCAACAATAATCCCAAAGAAGTATAACCCATCGTTGGAATCAAATGTCATCACCAGACCTTCATTATGCTCCCAAATAACACAGTTCATATATATCCTACCACTTGAAGATCTCTCTTCGCGTGTCTTATGTTCCCACTAACGTTGTCATTATAGCCATTTCGCTATACATTTAAAGATTACGGTTCTGCTATAAAGAGAATGAAGATAAAGATATACATCTTAGGTTACCAAACGGTCGCCAGCAAGCCTGTAAAGGGGCACAGTTAAGATAATCTCGTTATAAGCGATCTGTTATAGATTTTAGCCTCACCATCTTTTTAGTGGTCGTTATTCGTTTATGGTTTACATTCTGATGGAAAATTAAACGATAACTGTGTCAATGAAAATACGCTTAACAGTGGGGTACTTTAAAACAATTCCCGAAATGTTGCATCGGATGGATGATAATTCCGAATTTCTTGGAAAACTTGTTTATTTTAGAATTGTTATTTATATCAACAATATTTACGCAAGTTGTTGAGATCTCATTTAGTGATTCCATTTAAGGAATCGTTATCAAACTTTAGGACAAAGGAGGCGGTGTTTGGAGTTGACGGATTTTAAAGAGCACTTTATCTGTTTATTTAAAAGAAATTTTTATTACCTGCTATAGTATGCGCCGAGTTAAATGACAAGAATATCTTTATCTGAGCAAACTTATTTTTCCTTTGAAGGTCGAGACATAGCGATTAAATTATGAGACATATAATCACATAATCAGATTCCTTTAGAGTAAATATATGTATTTTTTGACTCACGGGTTAACATAAAGTTATATTTCATTTTAAACAATAAGATGCTTATAAAGAAATATATACATTCTAGATTAACATTGCTGAAACTAAACGCATTTCAGATAAATTGTTTATAAAGTAGATACTTGTATATATATTTTTTAGATGGAGAAATGAATATAAGTTATATAATTTAATTTTTATTGAATGTTAAAATTACTAGAAAATTATTTATTAATGTATCAGAATTGCCTACAATTTCGAAATAAAACACCTAACAGATATTAATTAAACTAAATATAAGCTTAATTAATACCATTTTACGTTTATATCTAAGCATCAGAAAGTGAAAATGGTGTGCAAAATTATGTTCCTTTTCTATCTTTTTTTAATGGATAAAATTTAAATTTGTGAATTCAAACACCGCCAGTGTCCTATTAGTGCACCAAAGCTGTTGTTAGTATGTCTATTTGTATATCTTAATTGCTAAGTTTGTTCAGTTTATTTTGCATAACAGCAATTAAACCCCATTAAATATCGAAAAAACAAAATACTTTTGTTCGCATTTAAAATTGAATTTAGATAGATGCAAAGTGTGGGATATGTGGAGGTATTTCAAATCCCTAATTAGTCAAATATTGCTTATCTTGTCAAAGGATTTTACTGTATCTGAAAACATACATTCACGTATAAAACCTTTAACAATTCACTAAAACCATAAAATGCGAGCAAATGTGAGTTCTATTGCGTTAAAAGTAACATAATTTTGTGAGCTGTAACCTTAGTCACTACTCAACTCTACAACTCAGCTGCGGCCTCCGCAATCATATGAAGTCAACCAATCAACACAGGTAACTAAAGATATATTCGACATAGGTGAACATTCGTTACTCTCCATTGTGTATCTGCATCCAGTTCCTTTTCATACATTTTAACTTACCCACCATCCCCTCTCCATCCACAATTCAACATCCCCCGTTTCTGTTCTTTGACATGATATTGGAGATTTTTTTCAAGATCAGGTAATGACGTCCTATTTATCAAACATTTATGCATGCTCATTCTCTGCCAATGAAAGTATAAGCGAAAGAATTCGATGAATGATTTAGATGTGTTTTGTATGAAGTATCTGGCTGTAGATACAGAGAATAATAGCAGCGGTAGATAAAAAGTTTTCATAATGGTTAAGAACTACATTTCGTCTGTCCTATAGTGAACTTCACATTCAAAAGTTTGATTTGTTTATTTTGGTGAACTTACATCTTGATAAAATGCCTTCCCATTTTGTATTCTATTGAATTCTGTTGGGGTTTCTTATTTCAGAGGGGGCATATACTGGTATTCATGGGTGAAATAGGAATCTGGTGCTTTTACAACTACTAAATTGGGATAAATGTCCATATTACAAACACTACAAATGATAAAATTTCACAGTTCTATAGAAGGATGCCTAATTTTTCTTCTCTTTAATAGCAATTTTGCAAATATTATATCAACTTTCCTGAATGTTACATATATCCCTGAGTCTCAATATTTTCCTCTCCTTCGCGTATGCATTCGATCTCAACTTTCCATTTAATATATTTGTTTCTAACTTGAAGCTTAAAAGTGGAGGAAAATTAACAATGCAATATGTTCTTACCAATGTGTCTTAATAAATAATCATTTAACTAATTATTGATTTACACTGAAAATAATGTCTTTATTCAACTTCTTTTATTGAGTAATCTGTAAATTCTCTTGCAGTGCTTTCATTGATATCAATGTTATAGTATTATTAATGTTATCTACAATAAGTTTAAATTTTTTTTTAATTTTATTTCAACACTTTTCAATACACTTGTAAATTTTATTTTGCTTGAAAACTATGTATAACATGGTCATTTTTACATTATGCAAATTGTGATTTGCCACGATAATGATGTACCTCGTCAAAATTTGCTAATGCATATTTATCTTTGTACATACAAAATGTTCCTCCCCATGATGATATACATTATTGATAATACTCTTTGTATCAACAAGTATACTTTGACAAACTTAAACTTCTACCCCATTTAATCTACTGCTAATCATAAGCAATGACAACATTAAGAGTGCCCACTATTTAGATCTGGATTTAATAATATCACTGGGTAACCTCTCTGTCAATGTGAAAAAATAAATGATTTTTATTTTAATGCCACAAAACTTCAAAATTTGAACTCCTGCCAACACAAATAACTCTTCAAAAGTATAATTCTAAATCAAACGTTAAGAATTCATATATTGCGTGACCAGCATTATAAATTAGTACATTACAGAGAACATAAATAATGATATGTGCCTAATGCAAATTCTTCCTTCATTCATATCAGTGTATCAGAAGAAAAAATAATCGGTGACCTGACCTAAGCTATTTATACAGTTACATACTCATGTGGAAACTTTGTGTAAGTGTAATAAAAATGTAAAATATAAAAATTAAAATAAAATGAAAAAATTCCAGATATTTTTCTTTTAATAAAAATGCACAGTTCATTTCAATGATAAGAGCTCATAATTCCATCCCAGTAGGTCAACGGTATGTCGGCTGATCAGTTCGAAGATCCATGGTACGATTCCCGGTTGGTGCAACAAGGTTCTTTATAAAACTTTATTCACATAATGAAGCAACATTATTTCCAGACTTTGTTAAATTTTAGAAAGTTATTAGTGTATACTAGTTGAACTTGGCATACTTTTTCCTATGGTAGTTCACATTTCATGGTACAGATTATAAGTATAATACATTAGTTCTAGGTGTATTAATTACCATCATACTATTTTTATATTCATTAATCGTATAACTGTAATCTGTTTAACAGCTTTAACATATTGTGTCCCAGCTTCAGTGAATAGACCATTTTGAGTTCCGCAACTCAGAAATTGGAATTGCTGCCTGCGTGATATGCTTGAGTTGTGGTTCAGGCATATCACTACTAAATTCTTTATTCTGGAAATTCGTGCTTGGAAGCACGTTGTTCCTGAGAGGGGCTTTTATTATTGTTTGCTGTACTTTTTAATTGATTTCTTCATTTCTGATGTCTGTACAAACTATAGGGTGGTGAGTATTGACTGTAGTTAATTGTACTATCAACATCTTCAGAAATAGCCTTTCCGGGGGAAGGGGTTATTTATATTATTTTTACCACTTCAAATAACAAGCGAATAATGCTGTTCTCCAAATAACAACACTGTTCCTTATTTGAACAGGCAGTTGTTCCTTCGTATCCGCTTGGACAGCAGTATACACACGGACACACACACACACACACACACACACACATATATATATATATATATATATATACATATATATCATATATATATACATATATATATATACATATATATATATATATATATATATATATATATATATATATACAGGGTGTCCCAAAATGATTGAAACGCGCTTTAATTCTTTACCTGTTGGAGATAAGTGGGCAATGTAAATTTCAAAAATGTTGAAAGTAAGGTAGGAAATAAGACTACGTAAATGAAATTGTCATCCCATTAATTTTCAAAAAATTACCCTTCTCAAATTCTTATACGACCCCCTTAGAGAAATTTGGTCAATCAGAAAATTTTAATTTTTAATGCGACAAGATCATTAAAATAACAGCATATCTGTATCTTTAAAATTGGGCGAGTTATATTTAATTGAAAATTGAACATTGTGAATGGGGACCAAATATCAAATTAGAAATGTGAATTTGTGACATATCACAAAAAAGATCAATGCATGCATATTTTAATTATGTGCCCCTACCGCGTAGTGAGTACCACTGCTTTATATGATTTCTGTCTGTGTAATGCCTTATTTAGATGCATTTGTGATAAAAAAATTTGACACATATTAACGTATTTTTGATCTAAATAATTTCCATCGTCAATTTGCTTATGATCCCTATTTTCACTAATGAAACAGCCTTTTACATGGTACAGAAAAGTGGCATAAGTCAGATTTTTTCCTTTATCATAATTCAGTTGTATTTAAAAATACAGATATGAGGGGTTTTTTTAATGATCTTGTTGCATTAAAAATAAGGAATTTTTGATTGACCAAATTTGTCTAAGGGGACCGTATACAAATTTTAAAAGTGTAACTTTTTGAAAATTAATGGAAGGACTATTTCATTGACGTAGTCTTATTTCCTACCTTACTTTCAACATTTTTGTAATTTACATTGCCCACTTATCTCCAACAGGTAAAGAATAAAGCGCGTTTCAAACTTTTGGGACAACCTGTATATATATGTGTGTGTATGTGTTATCTGTATTTGTATTATTTAAGTAGTGGGCGCTTATTTAGGACTCGTTAAGTAATTCGTTCTTGTAAAGAAATAAAAATAAAAAAAAGGAAATCTGTATTTCTAACACTTTTAGTGACAACTTAGCCGCAATCATTTCACAATATTCGATTGCTTCAATTTCTTTATAATTCTTTGTAACAACCTAATCGAACCTATAGAAAATATCTGCAACCGATTGCTGAAACCCTCAAAGCAAACAAATCCCCATCTAGAAGAAGTTTACCAAATATTAAAACGTTCACTTAGTGTATAAGCCTGAGTCGTTGCTTCAAAACAACTGCCATAACGCAACCCGTTAAGGGCAAATAGCAGGATTAAGTCTCTGGCTACCTCAGCCGTGTCGGAACGACAAAGTAGGTAGAATCTAGAAGGATTTTCCTCTCATCGATCGCTTCCAGATAATTTAAAGGCACCTAGAAATAGGGGCTTAGAGTGTTCACTTTAATGATTCTGGGAAATTAAAAGTTGTTTAAAACAGATGATCGTTGAGTCGAAAGTAATTAAGATAAGCTCCACGTTCAATACATAAATTGTTTTAATTCGAACGTTTTGGTTGTTACATTATCGAACATATAAGTACACGAGGTTAAACAAAAGGGATATTTTTAAATATTTTTCTCATTGTTATACTAAAATGAAATATTTTCAGGTATGTATGAGTGCACATATTTGTACCGTTTTCTTTTAAATTATAAGAATATATAAAAGTAATGAGAATTTGAAAAATGTTTCAAAACTGAGAATTCTCTTCTTATGATAATTGTTTATAACTAAAGAATAAGAGGTAATTTGAACGACTACTTCCATAAAATCAGTTTCGTAAAAGGTAGATATATTTTCTTAAAATGCTAACATTCCATACAACCATTTGCAGCGTTCACTTCGACGATAGTAGCTTTCAGCGCCGTCCTTGTAGCTCAATTGAGAGAGCGTTTGCTGGCCAGTACGAAAATCCGTGGTTCGAGTCCCACTGAGGCAGTAAAGTTCTTTACACACTTACAGACTATTGTATAACTGGCTGTTAATTGTTTAAAATTATTTAGAAGAGTTTAATCAGTATAAGTTTAAAGTCATTTAGAAGCTTTCAATCAGTATACATTTGATAGATATGAATAATGTTTAACAATCTAAATAACGCTTTATGGCTATTCTCATTGATACTGCTTAAACATCATTGTCCAAGTAAAATTTTGTTTAGATGACAGTTCGCAAGAGAACCTTTAAATATGTTAGGAACAAAATTCTTCAAGATGCAAGATGGTCACGGGTGAAACGCCCACCTCTCGGTTGTTCAAAATGTATTTAAAAATACGTTAAAGTCCTGTTCAATGGATTGAATCAAGATCCGCACCAAATATTCTGTAAAGAAAAACTCATATTCCGAGTGGATTTCTAACCACGTATCTCTGCCTGGCCAGTCAGTGAGCTACTAAGCCGACATTTCCCTCTCCAGTAGTTGAAATGGAGCCTACAAACATTTATTTTTATTTGAGTCTAGATAGCCTGAAAGCGAGGGTAACTATTGACTCCGTATCCAAGACGAGAAAGACTCTAATATCTAATAAAATGCCGTGTATATTTCAAATTCCATAATAACAACGCATTGCTATCAAGAAATACAGTACACAGAATGCATAAAATGAATTTATTAGTATACGAGAAAGGAAATGTCCTTTAATCAATATGTAAAATATGTTAAAATTTAAAATTTGTAAACGCATATAAATAAACAAAAATTTTAATATGTTGGAGGAAATAAATAGAAGCCAAATTTAAAATGTGGTTTTTATTTCAACACTAATACACACTACACACATTTGTATTTTTATATATTTATAAAATATATATAATATATTTACCCTTAACTAATTTTAATTTTATATAAAATCACTCGAGATGTTTATTTCACTTTTGTTTTCATAAATCAACTCCCATTCACGAAAGACGTCCACATCTCACTTTTCATGAATTTAATGGTGTCCAAATCTTATTATTCTTTCAGTTCTGGCACTCTCTACTCATTTATATTACCCAGATATTTTCACCCTGTTTTAATCTACACATAGAAACCATAATCCAACAATTTGGAAATTGATAAAAGCATTCTCTAGTGTTTTATTGCAGATTTTCTTTTCATTTTTACCTGTGTCTGGATTTGCATTTGAGCCTTCAGTAAACATGACTGCGGTACAATGGAATAGAGGAACATACAGAAAGTGAATTACGATCTACGATAATCAAACTTGAGTTTAATTTTCATGTGGATCGTTCTTTAGTCATTGTTTGGTTAGAGAATTAACGGTCGTAAAAATATATACCTATGACAAGGACAACATAAAATTAGAAAATGACATTAGGATGAGAGCATCAAAACCTTACGTTTGTTTCGTAAGTCTAGAATAATGCAAGAAATAAATTTGTAATTGTCAACTGCACTAAAGCTTAATATTTTGTATAAAATTGTATCCAGACCTTCAAAATGGGAGGATATAAGAAATCTACTTTAGAACGTTTCTTTGAATTGAATTGACTTGTTTAAAAATAGAGTTAAAACTGAGTGAGTATAACTCCAATATAAAACTGGGATTACACTTTTTTTCTGTTGGTGAATTGACATAATCATGGAAAATGGGAACCACAATTTAAACAGGTCTTAATACAAAGTAACTATTAGCCAGAAGACGTGGGATAGTTATATATGCAAAGGCAAGATAGAGCTATAATGTGCCAAGGAGTATTTTAGAGCGAAATTGAGCCGTATGCACAATACTTACTGTGAAGTACTCTTGTCTCAGCCAGAAACCACCCTCTTCCGTTGGCTAGACAACGCACTATCTATTGATCTACTGGAACGGTTAGAAGAATTCTATCTGCTCTGAAGGATATATGTGTAACCAGGATCTCGCAAAGGGGGAGTGTTGACGATTGAATGGAGATTTCATAATGGTAATTTCCGTTTAGGTAATGATGGATATATTGAGAACTAGTGTAAATGTTGCATGACCAATGATGAATATGACAACCCCCATCCCTACCTAAACCCATGCTGAAAGACGAAGATAGTAGTCTTGTTAAGGATATTATTTATGACTTTCATTTCGCGAATTGGATTGGATTCAATAACTTTAGCGCTGCGCAATCGTATTTATTCCAACCGGACCACTTCGACTGCAACCACCTGTGTCCGAACAGAACTCTATCATCCATACCCATAATTGCCACACTAAGTGGATACTCTTATCAAACTGAAATTAACAATCGCTTGTCAGCGCACGCAAAGCTCGCAACGGCAGGGATTAGAAGGCCTGCGCAAAAACTTTCAAAAATTCCCTTTTCCTATCACCACTTATTTTCTTGACATGAAAACAGGGATTTTTCCCAGCCCAGGGAATCCACAAACTGAATTCCTTGATCCTTCGCGAGCTATTTCAAGCCAAACTAAAGTTTAAAACGGTAAACGGTTTATTTCATCGTATTACTCTATTATTTTTCTATAAGCATGCCAAATTTCATTGTGTGCTATATATTTTGTGTGCTATAGTTTTTGCGGTACGAGACAGAAAAATCGCTGGACGTGCCGATACGAGAGAAAAATTTTCACTTCAGAAGTGCATAAAAGTAAAATAGCTCGTAAACTACATCGAAATTAAAAAAAGAGCCCCGTCCTGCCCAAATTCAACTATGTAGCTACCTGCCTGCAAAAATTCGTGGTCATGCTATTGTTAATCTATCCAGGTCGCGACCTCGCAGCTCAAATATTTTGTCTTTAATTTTGACATTAAATAATTCTTAAACTACACTATATATCGAAGAACGGTTTATTTCAACGTATTTTCAAAAGTTTTCTCTACAAGTGCACCAAATTTCATGTTTTTATATGCTATAGTTTTTGCGGTACGAAACAGAGAAACTCGAGAAATGAGAAATTCGTCGAACAGCAGCGGTGGCATCAGTAACTTTTTTTTAATATAGGGAGATAAATGAGCCCATGTAGCTTTCCAAAATCGATGGTTTCCTTCAATTTTTATATTCTTCATAAGTGTGCAAATTTTTATTCATTGGTCTTTTTTACAGAAGTTTATTCTAACCTTTTTTTTAATTTAGTTGATAAAATTAGATCATAGTTCTCGAGATAACTATAACAAACGAAACTTTTACAGCAATAGCATTATGCAAACGATATATTTTCCGCAAATTTATTTGAAAAAAAGTATGTTGTTTAGCAGCGTAATTAAATCTAATGTGAGTTTACAACAGACGATTTCTATTAAATCTTTTCCGATTTAATTAATAAAGGATTGTATATAAAATAAATTTTATCAGAAATGCAATTTTGTCTGGATTGCATCAATTACAGCCTTCAGGTTTAATTATTACGGGAATGACTGCTATTTTCAATTACTTACGTCATCCATTTTGTTTTGGGAAATATTTTTCCTTAAGTCTCAAATATTTTTTTTACTTAAGTTTCAATCCAGCGCTGCTCATGACGTCACACGCCAATGACAACGAAAGTGTCAACGGTCGATCCACAATTAGAAGCTTGAATATAATTATTTTAAATTGTTTAAATGATTCAAATATCTTTATTTCTTTGAAATGGCAACACCGTTTGTAAAAATGAAATGTTAGATTTTGAAGATAAATGAAGCGAAAGAACAGTTGACTTCAAAATTGTGGAAAAAAAAAACACCTTTTTAAATTCGTATAAAAAAACTAAGGCGTTTTTTTAATGTTGGCAGGTAGGGCTCTTTGAAATATATTTATCTGCAGTTTGACAAAACGTTTAGGTCCTATCACGAAAATTGCTTTAGAACATAGATTTTCTTGCTGGGTATTTATTTAGTTCTTTTGAGGATGTATTTTTTTATCGTTCCGGAATTAAAACCTTTGTAACAAAGAAACTATCGATCTTTTAAAATTTTCGATACCTAAGTAACAAACTGATATCGCAGCCCTAAAATTGAGGTGTGAATTAGATTTTTAAAATGGGTATCACTGTCGCCCTTTTCCCAAAATCCTTTAAATACGTTTGCATTTTAAAAGTATGAGGGAAAACAACTATCAATGTTTTTTAAATTCTGTCTCCTTTTTCAACTCTCTTGGAAACCCCTTTAGCTCTCGTTTAAAAATAATCGAGATTGCAGATCAAAAACTGAGAAAGAAGATATGTTTTTCAGGACGGGGTCCATTTCTCCGTCTTTTTGAGAGGTTTTTCGAATATATTTAAAAATGCATTGAAATTTTCAAATTTTCGAAAATTTTCTGCAGCTCGAATGCTATATTTTAGACAAAAAAACCCGCAAGGCCTATTATTGGCTTCAGAATAAGGGGAGGGGGGACATACCGACATAAAAACATGGGTATTCATGCGTTAAGAGTAAGATAAAGTAATCTGTAAATTTATAGAATATACTGCATACTTTTTTCAAAATATACGACATTTAATGAATGAACAATTATAGAACAGTATAAAAAGATCAAAATAATGCCAATTTCATTATAATAAATGTGATGGTTTACGGAAAAGTGATCCAGTCGTCGGAGATTTCAAAATTGAGTTTAGGAAAATTTCAAAATTGAGTTAGGGAAAAAAGTACAGGCTGACTTAAAAAATAAAGAAAATAAAACATTTTTTTACGACAATTTAAATTAATCTTACACTTTTTAGGATTGATAGAAAAAAATTTAATTTTTACTTTCTCATACGTAGTATTGAGAAAGTGCTGTTTTCACGAAAATTTTCGATTTCGAGATTTTGATATTAATATATTTTGGTGTTTGGAGTAATGTCCGTCTGTTTGTCTGTCTGTGGTCGATTTTTATGTATACGATAGCTTCCACAAATACTAATATGGTTTTTCACGAAACTGTATATTCTGCTTTGTTAACAAAAAATCTAGAACTAGATAGAATTATTTCTTAATTTGAGCGAAAACTTCTATATTTTCTTAACATGACAGCATAGAAAATTTTTGACATAATCAAGCATAAAAGATGTTATTTATGGCTCTATGATCATGAAACTGAACAGTTTCAATAATTGTAAAAATTAGCCGCCATACAATTTTTGTGTTCGTAACGTTATTAGCTACCGCCCCCTGAGAGGTACATTACCAAACTTGGAATCAATCGAAAGACTTTTTCAAGCCTTTTATAATGAAGGGTTACATGCTGCAATTGTGATCATTGGGAATAACGATACAGATTTTTCAATTTTTTTTTCTTATAAACTTTACAAAAAAAAAAAAAAAAAAAAAAGCTGCTTAAAAAATGATTCTGGTATGAAAATGCCGAGTTGAGCGCCACACTCCAGTTAATTTGGAATTGGTGAAACGGGGAACAAAATGAAAACATTTTCTGTAATTAGAGAAGTAATTACCTAAATCTACTGAATTACGTAAATCTGCATTTACTGTAAATCTCTGTTTACTGTTCTTTCTGTAAATACCTAAATCTGTTGAGAATTAAAAGGATCATATTGTTGGTATAATGGATATGTACCGCGTAATTTCAGATGTAAAATGACCAACAACTGTACTCTTTTTTTTGTAAACCATCACATAGAGTCTCAAATGTCTTCAAAATAAAAATTATTAAACATTCAATAAGGGTGGCGAGTAACCTAAAACGTGTGGTGACCCTGAGGTATAATTCAAAGGCAGGAATGCAGGAATTGGTACAACCACATAACCAGTAAAACCACTCATATACTCGCTTGTTTGACTTCTGAGACAGATCGAATGTTAAAAGAGAAAATTCAAATTAGAATTGAAATTAGAATTCGAAAACAAGCCGTACGAACATCCATGCAATACAATGGATCAAGATATGATGGCTTAAGTTCTATTTTGTTTAGGATGAGCCACGGCGCGAAACAGAATCGAACTTCCTATTCGAATTTCTCCAGTGAAATGATTTCTATGCACTAAATTGGGTATAAATCGGAAAATTCATTATTTCGCGAAAGGCGCTTATGCAGTTTTTCTGAAATATTTTGTAACTTTAGTTATAACCTTATAGTTATATTCCCCAAACAAAATCACTTTTATAGTAGTGAAACTCGCTGCGAAACTTTTCAATAAACATGAAAATGTAAAATAAATTGGAAAATAATTGGTTGTAATTCTATACCTTCTGCCATCCGGAAAGTATCAGCTATCAAACAAAAATTAATTTTGAAAATCGGTTCAATAGATTTTCAGAAATTGAATAACAAAAAAGACTTGTGCTTTATATATATATAGAAGTTAGTTTGGGTTCAAATCAGATAATAATTGAACTTTTCTCGTGCGGATATTGCTCATCATTTAAAAGGGAAAAAATAAGCCAGGAAGTCCTTTAATGTTACATTTCAATTTAGAATTATTTATGTAAGAGTTCAAAATATGATGTAATTTTTGCAATTTTCTATTTTAAAGTATAATAAAAATTGGATATAACATTTGATTTTATCCTCATTATATAATTCTAAACAAAAATATAACATTCTAAACTAAAATATAGCATTCAAGGGCTTTCTGGCTCTTTTTTTTATTTTTTCATAATGAAAACTTAAATAGTTCCTAATTTCAGTCTTTCCCGGGCTTCAAGCGGTATAGTGGTTACAGAATTGGACCGCAAATGTGCAGGTCTGTTGATTGCGAGTTCTGTCCTCACTTCTAACGCGATACTTTTTCGATTACAGTTTTAAATAATAAACAATGTTGTTGGGGTAATAGATTTTATGGATTCTACCCCAGATTTATATTAATGGCCAGTCCAATGAAAGCTTTATATAGTTAAAATAAAACAAATTGCAGCGCCGTTCGTAGTGCAGCTGTAAAGTGCCGCGATAATAGCCTAACTCTAGTCTTTTGTCGAGGGTTCTGTCCCCGGCAATTTTAGCCGCGTTTTTTTTTTTTTTCAGATTATTTAAACGGACATGTTAAAATGTTAAATTTAAATAAACCAAAATCGTAGTTTCGGCCGTCGCCTTCTTGGCCGAGAGGCTTCGGGCGTCAAGCTGCGGGGCTATAGGTTCTGGGTTCGCCTCCTGCCTGGGTAAAAAAATAAGAGTGGAGTGCTAGAGAGTAGCGGCAGTTTCGCGTTTCGGCATGGAGGGGGGTTCTTGATATTTCTCGTCTTAGATCTTAACTTTCTTACTAAATTATCTGCTCGAGATGGAGGACGAGTGGTGGTTGAGCTCCACCGATGCTGGTGGGGTTTGTCTTCGGGCCTGCTGGCTTCGGTGTCGCGCTCTCCCTCGTCAAAAGTTTGTGCAGGGTTTGTTTTGCACAACGTGACGCCTGTCAACGAAGTCCCAAAATTTTATGCAATTTTTTAACTGCGCATCTCTTTTCTCTGACAGTTCAATGAGCGAACCGGAAGTGACATAACTTCCGGTACGTCATTTACTGTGACTTCACTTCCGGTTAAATATTATTAATTGCAGATAACAAAATTATGTTGTTTCGAAAATCACAACCTTCGCACTGCACGTGGATGGGCTCGAACTCACAACCTCTGAAACTAGAAACAAACAACATGACCAGTGAGCCATCCAACTCACGTGCTGAAGATATTAATTAATCTATGTAAGTTTCACGAAGAGACTGATCAGAAAAAAAGCAGACGCCAAAACACCGCAATTGACACGAAAGCACAACCTCTGAAACTGGAAACAGACAGCATGACCACTGGACCACCCAGCTCACATGCTGAAGATATTAATTAATCTATGTAAGTTTCACGAAGAGACTGATCAGAAAAGAAAAGCACATATACCAAAATAATGCAATTGACTCGAACGTAAAACCTCAGAAACCGGAAACAGACAACATGACCACTGAGCCATTTAACTCACGTTCCGAAGATCTTAATTAATATATTTAAGTTTTACGAAGAGTCTGATCAGAAAAAAAAGCACATATACAAAGACAAGGCAATTGACTCGAACGCACAACCTCTGAAACTGGAAATAGACAAAATGGCAACTGAGCCATCCAGCTCCCAGGCCAAGTGTCTTAGTTAATCTATTTAAGTTTCACGGAGATATTGACCAGAAAAAAAAAACCACAGATACCAAAGCAACGCAATCGACTTGAACGGACAACTGCAAAAACTGAAAACGAGCAACATGACCACTGAGCCATCCAGCTCACATAGCGAACATCCATATTAATCTATTTAAATTTCACGGAGAGATTGATTAGAAAAATAAACACAAATACAAAAACAACGCATTTGACTCGAACGCACAACCTCTGGAACTAGAAACAGACAACACGACTTTAAAAATATAGACAACCAAAGTTAGTTGAAAAGCACCATTAATGACGTACATAGAAATTACACAACCAGAGCGATTTCACACATTATTACACCCTCCATCAGTGGAAAAATATTATAGCCAGTTAAGTATTATATCAAAGTTTTATAGCTGCGCGCAACTAATTAATATATTTAAATTTTACGGAGAGACTGATCAGAAAAAGCACATATACCAAAATGATTCAATGGATTTGAACCCACATTCTCCGGAATTGGGGAAAGATAACATGCCCACTGATCCAGCCTGTTCACAAGCTGAATACATTAATTAATGTATTTAAACTTAACGAAGAGACTACTAGAAAAAGGACATATGCCAAAACGACTCAATTCCCTATCCTCAATATTAGAGATTGTTTTTTGTAGTAGGAGGAATTTCCCGGACTCCCGGTTTTTACCCTCATTTGAGAAGTTTATTTTTATGTTTACAAATATTTATAGATGTATCTCAAATCAAATAAGTATCTCAAATCAAATAGTGTATCAAATTTTTCGGCTCTGCGAAAGTTTTGAGTCCATCTCCGGTGCAATAGCTACGTTTAAAAGACCACGAGCTTCTAGGCCAAGTAGGAGCTTCGGAATAGCGATTACATGCATGCATACATACATACATACGAGGACATCCTTTAATATAATATACATAGGAATTTGCACACAATTGGGAATTTTAAGTTTCTTTATATATGTTTTTCGTACGAAGAACGGGTATAGTGCTATTATGTGACAATATCATCATAAATTTGACTTTGGGATTTTGATAGATTTACACGATTTGAGCATTCAAGAATACGAATCAACCATGTTTTAATGATAACATGTCTACCTATAATCACGACATTCAACAAGCAAATTGAACTTTTAACTCTTTCTTATAACGATTTTAGTCCTAACTCTTTCAAAGGGAAGTCCAGTCATCTGAAATCAATAGCATGTCATACCGTGAAACCTTTAAAATTGCTTCTGCTTAGCAAAGTATATAACTCATCCAGAAAATATTAGCTGTTACACAAAATTAAAATCGATTCGATAGATCCTCAGAAATTGAGTGATAATAAACCTGCTTTTGCTAAAAATAGATAAGAGATGAGTCAAATCTAATACATTTATTAATTTTACTTATTAAAATTAATATTTTCTTCCAGCGAGCTGCGAATCGGAGACCTATTACAAAGTTTTCTCCTAGCGAGCTCCGAACCCCGGATTCTATTGCATAACTGAGGCTAATCCGATTGTGCCACAGAGCCTATACCGATAAACCATTCCATAACAATATAATAATGTGAAGAATGTACTTGCTACGCCATTTAAAAATCTGGGGTTTTCTATATATGTTACTCATCCGGAAATTATCAGTTATCAAATAAAAGCTAATTTTGAAAATCGATAGATTCTCATAAATTGATTTAAAAAAAAAGGATTACGGTGTAAATATATAGATTTTAGTTTAGTTTCAAATCAGATGATAATTGAGCTTTCCCCGTGCGGATATTGCTCATCATTAGAAAAAGAAGAAAAGGAGTCAGGAAGTCCTTGAATGCTACATTTCAATTTAGAATATTATATATAAGAGGTCAAAATCTGATGTTATCTTTGAAATTTTCTATTATAAAGTGTAATGAAAATTGAATACAATATCTGATTTTATCCGTTTTCTGTAATTCCGAACTAAAATATAGCATTCAAGGACTTCCTGGATTTTTTTTCCTATAATGCAAATTTAAATAGTTCCTAGTATGAGTCTTTCTCGTGTTTTAAACGGTCTAGTGAGTTGGGCAGCGAACGCGCAAATCTGTTAATAGTAAGTTCTGTCTTCGCCTCAAACGTAATACTTTCTCGATTACAGTTTTAAATAATAAATAAACAATGCTGTCAAGATAATAGATTTTTTTAGTTCTACCCCAGATTTATTCTAATCGCCAAGTCAGTGAAAGCTTTATATAGTTCAAATAAAACAAAATTGCAACGCCATTCGTAGCGCCACGGTAACAGAGTGAAGCGAACGTTTTTGTTGAGAATTCTGTAGCCGGAAAGTTTAGCTGCGTTTTTTAGATTAATTACACGGACATGTTAAAATGTTAAACTCAAATATACCGAAATCGTAGTTTTTTTCGTCGCCCCCTTAGTCGAAAGGTTTAGGCCTTCACGTTGCGGGACGTTAGTATTGGATTCGATTTCCGCCTGGGTAAAAAGGGCAAGGTTGTAGTGTTAGAGAGTAGCCGGAGTTCAGGTAAGGAAGTCGGGCTAGGTAAAAGAGGGATCGTCTGTTCTTTATTAAATTCCGAGTCTTAGGTCTTTCCTTCTCCTCTGTAACTTTCTTATATATCTTACTAAATTATCTGCACGAGATGGAGAACTAGTGGTGTGTGAGTTCCACCGTTGCTGGTGGGGTTTCTCTTCGGACCTGCTGGATGCGGTGTCGAGCACACCAAGCTTCCTCGTCCAAAGTTTGTGTTGGGCTATTTTTACACCACGTGACCGTGTTAACGAAGTGCCGAAATTTTATGCATTTTTTAAACAACGCATCTCTTTTTGCATATACTTTAATGAACAAACAAGAAGTGACGTCATATCCGGTACGTCACTTCTGGTATTTCCTTCCTATGACGTCCCTTCCAAGATGTCATTTCCGATCACGTGAATTACATTTTATAATTGCAAGGTAACAAAATCTAGTACGTGGGTAAGAACACACAGTCTCTGGATTTGGACATAGACAATATGACCACTGAGCCAGCCAGCTCACGTTCTTTTGAGCTTAATCTATTTAAACTTAACGGAGAAACTGATCAGAAAAGCACAAATACCAAAACGACTCAACTCGTTAGACTTCATGGGAGTGGATAGACACGAACCCACATTCTCTGGAATTGAAAACAGAATACATAACCACTGATCCAGGCAGTTCACATACCGATGAGCCTATTTTATCTATTTAAATTTAACCGAGAAACTAATCAGAAAAAGTTCAAATACCAATACTACGCAATGTACTCGAACACACAGCCTCTAGAATTGCAAATAGACAACAGAACCACTGAGTCACCAAATTCATATACGTAAGTTTCTAATTAATGAATTTAAATTTGTTGATTGAAAGAAGGATTGTCAGAAAAATAACAGATACCAAAACGACTCAACTCGCTATACTTAACTAGAGCGGTTGGACACGAACGTACGACCTCTGGAATTAGATACAGACATATCCACTGAGCCAGCTAGTTCACATGATGAAGAGCCTATTTAATCTATTTGAAATTAACTGAGAAACTGATCAGAGAAATAATAGATACCGAAAAACTCAATGTACTCAACATGGAGTTAGAGGACGACAAACAAGACTACTAAGCCAGCCAGATCACATACCGAAGTTTCTATAAAAACCAGGAAGTCCTTGAATGCTGTATTTTAGTTCAGAATTATATATTAAGACGATGAAATCAGATTTAGTATATATTTCAAATTTTTGTTATAATTTATAACTGAAAATAATACATTCCATTTTTTTCTCTTATATATAAAACCCTAAAGATCGTATTTAATCTATTTAAACTTATCAGAGAGACTGGTCCAAAAAAGCACAGATACCAAAATCATTTTAAGTACTCGAACGTACAGCCTCTGGAATTTGAGGAACACAACATAACCACAGAGCCCGCCAACTCGCACATTTTGGTCTCCAAACAATGTTAAATATTTCATGTGAGGCATTTTAATGTCCATTGTGCAGTAAAATAAAAATATTTTGTTTAAAGGTAAACTTAAATATTCTACGAAATACTATTAAAAATGCAGCATATTATGGTTATTAAAAGATAAAATTGATAAACTGAGGTGGTCTAGGAATATAATTATTTTCTTAATGCATACTTGGATGTCCTGAATGTCTTTAGTAACAAAGTCGTTGTATCAGAACTCTGGAGCAATGGTGTTGCTTTTTGTTGCATTAGACAAAGACAAGATATTTTATATACTAATGAAGTCAATATATTGCATTTTTGTAGTTCTCATTAATTCACCAATCATTACTGAGCAAATGCATAGTATATATATTGTAATAAATGTATTTTATTATACACTACGTGACAGTGAAAATGAGACACCAAGAAGGAGTGGGCAGAAAAATTTGCAAATTGCAGGGGTAGACGCAGCTCACCGAGTTATGTAAATGATGCTAAATGCGCAGCTGTCCCGCCCACGTTGAGTGAGATATAAGGGAAGGAACCTGAAGAATTGGCAATAGTCGCGCCGCTCTGTCTGCCAAGCATTGCTGTTTTGCATTTTTTTTTGTCTCAGAAGAAACGTGTAGTAACAGAGAATACCAGACCGCCGCCAAACAAGGCAGTTCCAACAGACAGACGATTTCACGAGGGGTATGGTGATCGGACTCAGACGGGCAGGTTGGTCCATATGTCAAATCTCACCGGACAGCCACCTACACGCTTCCACAGTGCACCGTCTGTGGCGAAGGTGGTTGGAACAAGGGAATGTGGCACGTTTCAGGGGTGCCGGTACGGCCAGGGTGGCGTCAGCACGCGTGGACCGACGCATCCACCGGCAAGCGTTGGCGGCCCCGCAGGCCATTTCCGTCGCCCTTTAGCAGCATATGCAGGACACCTTGATGCTCCCATACCGACTAGGACTATTATCCGTCTATTGCTCGCCGACGACCTGCACTCATGGCGCCTGTAAAGAAGACTGCCATTGACCCAACAGTACAGACGCACCTCCTTTTGCAATGGTGTCGGGATAGAGCCACGTGGACGGCGGAATGGCATGGCACAGGGTAGTATTCTAAGACGAGTCACGCTTCTGTTTTAGCAATGACAGTCGCCGTGTACGAGTCTGGCGCCGAAGTGGTGACAGGCATTTGCGGAACGCCACACCACGCGACAACGCGGCATCATGGTTTGGAGCGCCATCGCCTACGATAACAGGTCACCTCTGGTCCGTAATGAGGGCACTATGATGGCTCAACGATGCGTGGATGACGTGCTGCGGCCTGTGACACTACCCTTCCTTCAGGAGGTACCCAATACCATTTACCAACAGGATAACGCCCGACCACACACGACACGCATAAGCCAACATGCCTTGCAAGGTATCCAGGTGCTTCCCTGGCCACCAGTCTTCCCTGATCTCTCACCAATCGAACACGTCTGGGACATGATTGGACGTCGCTTGAGTGCGCTGCTACAGAGACACCGAGTTCAGAAGACGAACTCTGTCAAATGGTTAACAGGGATTGGGCAGCCATCCCTCAGGACACCATCCGCAAGCTCATTGATTCTGTACCTAGACGTGTTGCTGCTGGTATCGCCGCCCGCGGTGGTCCTACAACCTACTGATCTGACGGTGTTATCGCTCTGTGTATAGTGTATCATGATGCAATAAACATCCCTTATTGTTCGTTGCTGTTTCTCTCTGTTTGCCGATTTTCACCACTTTCTGTCCACTCCTTCTTGGTGTCTCATTTTCACTGTCACCCTGTGTAATATGTGTCACGCTGGCCACCCGTTGACGATCCCTATTCTGCATGATGAATGTCGTGGGAAAGTGATGGAGAATGAAAAGAAGAAATTATTAGGGAAAAAAGCTTGGCCTTAAATTAGGAAGACATTTCCTGGTATTTCCTCTCTAACAGTAGCTTCCAAGAAGAAATATTTGTAAGAAATAATTTTCAGAAATATGACTAAGCACTGTTTTATAACTATTTTGGGTCTAGTTTTAAAGGTATACCTACTTAAGTCGCTAAATCCAATGATAATTCCTCAAAACCCAATAATTATTCAACAATACACAAAAATTATACCTCAAAACATGAAAACGATATCTTAAAACACATAAAACGATATCTCAAAACATAGAAAACTATATCTGAAAACACACACAAAAAAACGCAAGTAGAGGAGCTTAAACTCTAGTTGGTGAAAAAAAAATACACATTAAATACTAGAGCCACTATTTTCAAATATGATTTTACGATTTGAATTCAGTTATAGAATTTAAAATACTATTTTTTAACGAAGCTTGGATATATAGAACATAAAATGATTTTCTTGTAACAGACTTTGGATATAAAGAATGCATTTATATTTTTTTACATACGTTATATAGAGGAATTTTCAGTTCGGAGACTCTTTTTGGCTGATTACAGATTTTAATTTATAAAATATTTAATTTATTTTTATGCATAAAGAATATAGAACCTAAAGAATCTTCCTGTTATTTCCGCCATCACCGGTGCTATCAAACTAATGAACAGTGAAGCTCATTAGTTTGATAGCATCAACGCGGCAAACAAATTCCGATTTGATTATGCATACCTTGAGTGTAATACGTCGCCATGAATTCGTCCATTGCCTATTCTTTAATTAACCGCCTCATCTTTGAAAAAGACGTCGCGGTTGGCTCGTTAACATTAAATTCCGCTCCACTCGGCTGCGCTGATGGTCTTAAAACTGAAATTCAGGGTTAAATTATGGATGTCACCCATAGGGGATTAAAGAACAAACGTGCGACAAATTGCCTTCACAGCAATTTCCTGACTGCTTTTGAATATGCAGAGTGCGCTCTACACTTAATGGGGGATTAAGCTGTCACAAGGCTTAATTCATGGCTTAGGGTGTGTCCCGACGCACAGAAATCAGGTCCTATCACTGCACTAAAGAAGCCAGGTGCCATTCATTTTTCCGCCAAGAACGGAAGCTTTGTTGGAGATAGATTTAACAAAGGATTTGGGGGTGCCAATCAATAGAATAGAATCCTGGATAGGATCTTGGATGAGGAAAAATTAAGGGTTTGTGGTTCATACAGTGTGTGATGTAATTATAGATAAAGTGTGAGAATTTTAAATGAATATGTGTGTATGTAAATTTATACACAAGAGTCTAGAAATAAAATACGTATTAATAAAGAAAGATTAAACCTTAGTTTCAATTAATTGAACAGAGAACTGTAAAACATTAAACACCCGGGTTTCTTGATTAGTACTAGGATAATCTGACCCTATATTATCCTGCAGCTTCACCAGGTTTACATCCTTCCCCTTTAAAACAACTTCATTTCTTCAAACCTTGCCACAATATATTTTTGGTTCAGACACCAATTATGGAACAAATAATAAAATTCAATCGGTCATAACCGCATCGAACAAATTCCTTCCTGATTAGGGCTATGTGAAGGTCTATTATGATCGGCACCACCGTTATTTTAACAGAATTTACGCTTGCGACACAAGTACATGATATATTTGGGCCAATTGTTCACATTAAAAATCATCATCTCTTTGCAACTTCTGATCAGTCACTTAATTTGACTTGTTTGAGTGAGGACAGGAATGCGGAGAAAAGATACTCCTGAAATGCAAAGTGTCTTTGAGCCACGTAAAAGTGATTGACAACTGCTCGACGAAAGATCGCCTCACAATAAATCACGCAGCCCTAATTAAGAGTACGTCTCAATTCCGAACACCTCCTAATGATCATCCATTTTGAAACCCTTTCTTCGAGGTGTCCAAATTGTGTTTTGTACAACAAATATGTAATATTTGATTGTGTGCAACAAAATTTATAATAATTGAAAATATGGGCATATAAAAATTGTTTTTAAAAAGAAGGCAAATTCTTATTTTTTTTTTTCACTCTCCAAGATTGATAAGCACTGTTGTATGGATTTTCACACAGAGTTTTATTTTTTACATTCTCAATATATCTAAGTAAATGTTACACTGTTTAATACTTACTAGAATGTTTCACTGCTATTAATTCCTATTGGCTAAGTTATTGCACTGAGATAATGAGAGTGCAAGAAAAAAAGTGCCCCCCCCCCCTCATACACACACACAAAATCAGAGTCCGTCACTGCAGTAGATCATTGAGGGTTAAAAAAATACCAAGTTTAATTTACTTGTTGTGAGAATCTCCCACAAATAATATTTTGTCGTTCTGCGTTATACTACACTTTATTTAATCTGACCCCATAACTATATAATTCGCAATATTTACAAAGAGACATATTTTTATTTTAAATCACCATCTTACAGCATTCCATTACCTTCAATTCCATAACAACACGAACACAGCTGTTGTAACTCTCTCAATACAAAAGGTAATAAAACGATGTTAATAAATGGAAAACTGAACCATATAGAGATTAAACGCCAAGAAAAAGCATAAACATTTCTGATTGGGTTATGAAAATACAAGTGGGGGAAATGTGTTACGTAATCGCAGTAGATGATCGTAATTATATTTTCGACATTATCCACGAAATTTACGATTTATAGCAGAAAATTTTGAATCACAAATGTTACAACGCATTTAATTTTGAGAACGCCCTCTTCGGGCGAATTTTGTGACTATTAATTTTGACCGTTTCAAAATCGTGGAGCTGCAGTTAAATTTTCAAGAAATTTGACTGAATTTTTTACTTCCTATAGACATAATTCCCATAGATAATTTGACATTTTTTTTTTACTTTCCACAGAGATTCACAAAATTGTAGCACATAACAAGTTTCTTGCTGTCGGTACAGATATTGGCTAATCCGTCCTGATCAGCGCACAGTAAGCGCGAAAAACAGTGCATGGATCTGCAATGAGAACGTAATCTTAATTAAGATTAAAATTAACCTTGTATATAAATTATTGTCATAGGCTAAATTTGGACATCAGAATTCATCCCCAAGAATATTATTAGAGCATTTAGCAAACCTCCTCAAGTAATCTAGCTTTACTTCTATCATACAGCAATAAAACCAAGATCATGCAACTGATATGCAACCAATGAAACCAGATGTCTCGTTTTATAACTCAAAACAACACCTATTTTCTATTTAAGAGGCCATTTACCTAAATTAGTAGAAGAAACCAAAATCCCATCTAATTTATCCATTTCTTATCTTTTATCATTAACATTGGGTTTTTTTCTACTTGAATTTCAAATCTTTACGAGTGTCACATTTGATGGTCTCAATACGATTTTTAAATATAATATTCTGCGTGTTAAAGATCATGCTAGCCTGCACATTTTCTATTTCTAAAAATTAGAGAATGTAATTGATTACACAGTAGTTCGATATCTGCTCCACTTCCGTTTTGAGCCATTAACATCGATATCTCGATGAAAGTAATGGTGCACTAAAACCTCTTACGCTTATATGACTAACTATAAATGTCATTTAATGTAGCAAGATATTTATGGATAAAAATAAAAAGTTGGAATGGAATAAATGTTGGGAGTTTTCTTCGATTCTACTCTCAAATTGTTTCGTATTTATAAAGTGGATACTTTAAAGCACCACACAGTCAAAATAGCAGGAAGAGTGAGGGAGGTTTTAAGGTTGTACGTTATTCTTTAGTTATAAATTTCTGCGTAGAAGACAAGAAATTATTTGATTCAGAATTATAGCCTAGTATAAAGTAATGCTAAAATGCTAAACTGTGTCATTTCATGATTTTAAAAATACTTAGGTTTACATAAGAGCATATTTAGAGCTGCTAACCAATTGGTTTTGGACAGACTTTCACTTTTAGTTCCCTTTTGATGTGAAGAACGTTGATAACCATCCGTTTTGTTTTTTTGGATCTTTTTTTTTATTGACTGGTTAAAAACGGGATAATTCTTATCCAGTCAAACACATACCAATCTTTGTGATGAGACTAGCAAATTTCAGTTATTATATATTAAGTTCATTTTACTACATACATTTTTACACACTTTATTGGAATGGATTTTCAAAGGGTTCGATATAGAGAGAGATTCGTTATTTCTCAGTCTCAATATATAGGACATTATATCTAATAATGATTACATTGAATACTTATCTAGTTATGTTTTGAGAATTATATACTTCAATCGAACCTCTTTAAGACAAACTCCACGGAACAGTCAAAATTTGTTCGTTTAAACTAAACCGTATTTTCATTTTATCTTAAGTCAGATAAAAGATGATTTCAGCAATAAAAACCAAATATTAAAAAAAAAATGAAAATGTACTCGCCTGAGATAATCTGTTATAGAAGATTGTTTATTATTTCTCTCGCGACATTTCCTCATAGAGTCTCTGACAAGGATGGTACTTTGTACTTCGTCTTTATTAATTCGTCATCTTCATCGGAATCCAAAATTTTACTTTTATGCTCTTCCTCTCACTCACTTTCTTAATTAAGAAATTGATCATTATAACTTCGCTCAATAATTCTGATATTAAATCATCATTGTCCATCATGGCATATTATTCAAAAGCCATACTGTTGGGAGAAATTCCTTGATCTTGGGCATACTAAAAAATTGTGTCGATTTCGTTGGATTCATCATTAGAACTCCAAGTTTCAATTCATTTTAACAAAACGTAGAGCGAATGTTTAGAAACTCGAAAATTCATTTGTCGTAACCGATATAATCAGTGTTAAATCTGTCTTAAATGAAGGATTTAGAGTTATTCGAATACTCACTATAGTAACGGGATCAGAATTGTAATTCCTACTACGATAATTTGTATTAAGCGAGTTCATCTTCATGAAGTTCGCCTATATGCACTATGTGGAAAAAATTGTCTTGACACCATTCATTTTTAAGCAATAAAGTATAGTAAGATCGATAAAGTGTCGGTTCACCTTTGACCGAAATTTCATCATTACCAAAGAGCTAGAATCACTAGCTCGCTAGATCTTGATTGCTTCTCGAAGATTTTTACCCTCTTTAGCACGTTTTCAATGTTTTTCTAGTAATACATGGCAGGTATATTATTTCATTCCTCCTTCTAAACAGGGTAAACAGCGGCTCGAGTCGGCATTCGATTTAGTCAAATACATCTATTAGACTGAGATTTAAGCTTTTAGCAGACAACAATTTTTGCACGTTCATATCCTAATTTTTAACAATCGGACATTATTGGATTTGTTAATGTGACAGCGTATTATAACACTTTATTGGAAAATTACGTTTAAAACGAGCATTTAGTTGATACTCTTGTGCATATGTAGTCCTAAATTTCAGACTCGACGATTTTGAGGGTCATTTTGTAAAAGACAAAGGGGGGGGGGGGGAGCAGATTATTTTTATACGAATCGAACTAAAATATAATCAGTACCAAAGTTACCCCACAAGTGACTTACCTACTAAATTTTAAGAAATTTAGTCGATTAGGTTTTGAGTTAAAGTGAATACATACAATGTATAGACAGACACACAAAGAGCCGTCACGCTAAAAGTAGTTTTTTTCGGGTTCTAAAGTGCTTAAAACGTGTAGATTCGTCGAAAACTCGAGTTGCGATTTTCGACACAATTCCAATACTTTCCTTATACATTACCATGTATTGTAGGGAATGAAAAATTGATATAATTTTGGTACAGGAAACAAATGAACAGTAGAAGAAACAAATGCTTGACCAAAACAACTTATCTAATAAGGTTTTTCGAGCATTGGTGTCCTCCTATACAGACTTGATTTTAGAGAATTTGCTGTATATTCTGGTGGCATTTTAATCAGAGGTTTGAATCTTGAATCTAGGGCAACGCCAGGTACATTTTCTAGTTATAGATAAAAAAATCCGAGAGTCAGATTTTTGACCACATGACAATTCTTTCCCTTTGCAAACACTGTGAATTGTACGGAAAGTAAAAATATTCAAGTGAAAACAAAACAAGAGATGCTATTTCTTAATCTTGAAAGGAAATTAATTAAAAATATATTTATTCTCTATTTTCTTTCCCTTTTATTACAGATAAGTGGTGCATCTTTATCTTCTTCTTTTTTCTTTTCAGAGTAATGTTCACGAATATGTGTACTGACATCATGTAATAAGGGAATAAAGGTCATATATAAAGAAAGAGAAAGCGTAAATGCTCTATTAAGATATCAAACCGTTTTATTTCGTAATTACTTTGGAAGTGCTCATATTTTTTGTTTTTTTAAACGAAAATCGTATGCTCGTATGGAAGATTGGAGATTGGTTATTTTGCTCAGTATTAAGCAATGATTTAATCATCCTTCAGTAGATATAATATTAATAAAAAATAGAAAATAAAGAAAATATGCTGGAATATGTCTCAACCTCTGGCACATTACGGAACTGGTTGAGTTATAAATTTTTCTTGATGTTACGTTATGGAAAATTATGTGAACTAATTACGGGCTTAATAAGGATGTTTTTATAAATTATGCCCAACGTGTCGTTGCTGAATGATTTTAAATTAAAGGTCACATGAACAAGAACTTTCTAAAAATACCTAACTGATTATTAAACTGCTGTATTTCCTTAATTGCCACACATATAATAGACTTATTGGTCAGATAATGTCAAGTGGAGCAAGTTGAACAGACGCCAAAATATTTATATCGAACATGTTAATCGGAATTTAGTGTTTATTGCTTAACTATTTTTGCTAGCTGATTTTTATTCAGAAGCGATTTATTTTAATATTCTAGGAAATAAGTTTGGCGTAATTTTGATTGTATCAAAATTTGGCAGCTTCCGTCTTAAAGTTTCGATTTTTTGGAACGAAGCGAGCGTTACTTCTTTGTACCCGACACTTATGCGAAAATGTTTGAAATTCTTCTTAAAACGGCTCGACAAATCTTGATTATATTTTCAAGTGGTTAGAGAACATTGATGACAAGAACACAATAAATGAAAATCAGGGATATGTGATGCTGTCGGGAAATTATCGCAAAATATGAACTGTCTAAAATTATAGTCCATGACTTTAGAATCGGCAGCTCAAGGTCATGGAAATTTCTTTTCCTCTTCCTGCCATGAGCTAAAGTAATGACTATAAACAATAAACCCGCTATGTTCTCTGTGTGAGCATGAAATATTTTGGGTTACAACATCCTATTGGTTTCAATGTCGGTAAGAAAACGAAGCTATCCCCCGATCGTTGCGTTGTCCCAAGTAAAATTATTTGCGGAATTACTCATTGACCCATGTGTTTCTATTTATCAGCTTCTGATAAATAATACCAATAAAAGACTTGAGTGAAAAATACAGTGCATCAACGCATTTTAACACTTGTTCATTGACGCCTTTTAACAGTTGTTCATTAATGCCGTTTAATACTTGTTCATTAACGCCTTTTAACACCGCTATCGTGTCGAGGGTCATTTCGTTCCACATAGTGGAATTAATAAAAATATTGTGCATTTATTAAGCTCAACATATTACGTACTCACTAGTGGTTTCTATTACTCAAAATACGACCAATGTCACAGACTTTGTATACATTTTTACTTCAATTAACAATTAAAGTACAAACTCAGATCTAAAGGTATGTGTGTTCTCGCTTCGCTCCAAATTGCAAACAAAGTTTTGTTTAGTAAAGTTTAATTGCGTCCCTAGTTATCTTTGCTGACCATAAATATGATTTCAATCGTTGAATTCCCAAAATGAAAACTTTGTATTAGAAAATGATCAAAATGTTCAAGTTTTGATTCAAATGAAATTTCAGAAAAATGATTTTTATAGAATGATATGGAGGGCGGAGACTGAACACCCCAACCTTTGAATTTAGTGGTAAGTGCGCTTTATGCAATGAGTTTATCAGATTGGAGAGGGAACCATGTGTTCTGCTCTCCTAAGTTGAGGTCGAGACTTCTGGGCCTCATATATACGTCTCCTCCTCCGTTTCTTCGTTTCCTCCTTATATTCGTCTCCTCCTTCCTTTCTTCGTTTCCTCCTCATATTCATTTCCTCTTCCCTTTCTTCGTTTCCTCCTCATATTCGTTTCCTCCTCATATTCGTCTCCTCCTCATATTCGTCTCCTCCTCACTTTCAATAGATCTACCAAATATAAAGTGTCTAATACATCCACCAAATATATGGCATCTAGTTCAGGTAAAACATTGTGCTTCCAATTGTTCGGCCAAATATTTTGGAGGGCAGCAGCCTTAAAATAACAAAATTTTTAAAGAATTTTTGTTCCCTCTTACTATTAAACTATCTATTCTTGGCACCAAATTTCAAGTTTAAATTTTACTGAGGTACATCTGAAGTGTCTCTTTCTATCATTTCATATTTCGTACAGTTTTGTGTGGAACACCTTCTCAAATGAACATTTTTGGAAAATTAGTGTTTTCAGGAGGTATATAAATATGAGGTATATGAATCTGGTATATGAGGTATATGAATCTGAATTCTCACTTAAAAGTGTTTCTCATTTATATGGCCAATCGAGCATTTTTCTAGACGGCACCCCTAAATAAACAAATATTGGAAAACTGAAATTGTCATCCTTTTAATATTGAACGATCTATCCTTGCACCAATTTTTAATTCTATATCTCATCTAGAAGTATGTTTTTGTTTTTCTATCATTTTACATTTCGAACGTTTTGGTGTGGAGCACTATTTTAAATGGATATTAAAAAAAATATTCTTTCTGGGGAAGGGGATCCGATCAGACATCCCATATACCAAATTCCAAATATCTATCTCGTTGCGAACTATGTTTTCCTATAATTTCATAATACGAAATTTTTGGTGTTTTTGGTAGGGGGGAGTGGGGTGGGCCTCATGGGTCTCTACTGAACATTTAAAAAAAAAGCGATTTTTCACATGTATTTTACCCATCAACCCTTGTACCAAATTGAAAGTATCTATCTCACTTATTTATTCGGCAAATCGGACATTTTGGAGTATGGCAACCCTAAAATAGCAAATATTGAAAAACTAAAATAGTATTTTTTTCACCTTTCGAACAATTTACCTTTACGCCAAATTTAAAGTCTCTATCTCATCGCGAAGTATTTTTTTTTTATCATTTCACCTTTCAAATATTTTGGAGGGAGGCACCCCCTTTACTGAACATTTCTGAAAAATCCGATTTTCCCCGGGAGGATTTTATCGAACGATTTACACGTGTACCAAATTGCAAGTATCTATCTGTTTTGAAAGTGCCTCAAAACAGACGTGACTGGCGGACACTCTTAGGAATCAGTAATTTTAATAATAATAGTAATAATAATAATAATAATAATAATAATAATAATAATAATGCATAAATGTCTATGAACTATCTTATTTAGCATAAATATATTTCTCCTGCACCATAAATAGAAAAACATCCAAATTAATATTTATAAATAGTCAGCTTTAAATTTATTTAAGAAACAGCTTGGGGATTCTAACTATAAGCAGCTCTTCAGACTTTAAATCAATTTTTATTTTTTTATTTTTCAGTATACTTATCCTTTGTTATTTTCCACCAATAACATCATTTGAAGTTCTATTATTTAAATACATGAATGTATTATTTCTACTTTCTCAACTCTTCACTAACCCCAAGTGGACGATAACTATTGGATCAGTTAACAATCATATTTGCTAACTATATTTTTCGATAATTAACTGCCAAGGATGTCTGTCATGAATAGCCTTCTGAATCTTCATATTTTAAGGTTTGCCTTTTAAATTATGATATAGAGCAAGACGACGCAGAGTAAATTCTCCTCGAAAAGACGTCTTTTACATTCCCCAGTAAGTGTCCGTCATAGACATATTTAGTAGAGACGTATCCCCCCCCCCCCCAGTAAGTGTCCGTCATAGACATATTTAGTAGAGACGTATCCCCCCCCCCCCCCCCCAGTAAGTGTCTGCCAGGTCTGCCATCGACACTGTTGGAAGACAGGACCCCACTTCACCCGCGGAACGGTCATTAGTGGGAACGTTTGGGCAGACGGGGAAAAAAACATTTATTTCAAGCACTTATCCGAAAATTGTTGACTTTGACGGAATAAACGTTTTAAAAATTCCTGAGCATTTCTAATATTTGGATTAAATCGGAAGATTTTTTTGAAGTACGTGTGAAAATGTTTGTCTGTGCGATGTAAAATGCATTTATAACCACGAAATTTAATATTTAGAAAGCAGGTAAAACTAGAACTAGATAAAAATAAATGTAATTTTCAAAATTGAGCGTACGTTTACGAAATTTAGAATTCTCATAATTTCCGTGTGGCGTCAGTAATAACGACAGAAGCACAATACATGAAAAAAGTTTTGAGTACAAGATGCACGTAAAGGGGTATTAAAATAATGAATAATTGAATATTTAAAATTTAAATAATGAAATAATTGAATTAAAATATAATAATACTCGTATATTGAAGTCTAAAAGATTACTTTCGTCGATATTTGTGAAATATAGATTTTCTATTTTAATTTCTATCATCTTTCATTATAGTATGTTGTTAAAAGTTTACAGCGCTGATTTATACTAATATGCGTGGACGTTGCATTTCATTAATCTTTGCATTGAATTGCATCTGTAGATTTATTCATCAGTTAAATATGTATACTCTCTTTACACATAAGCCTTCCATTCATAATCTTATTTCCATTTTACGATAAAATTTCAAAACAATAATTTTTATGGTAACATTCTTTCCTTGATATACCATCACGTACATATCGTGTAAACTACTAAATTAAAACTATTTTCTATGCAATCCAAATTGTGTGTATTGTTATATTTTGCCGCCAAAATTGGTGACTAAATTTATTTAATGCGAAATCAAATCAATAAAAATTATATGATGTATATGGAGATAAGAAAAGTCACCGTTTTCTATGCATGGTTTAGCATAAAGAAAATAAAATATGTTAGAAAAAATAGAAGTGAAAATATAAAACTGCTGAATTACAAATAATATAACAAAACAAGGCTTCGAAACAACTACATGAGCTACATCATAAACCCAATCACAATAACATTCAATCAAAATACATTAAATATACCAAGGAATAAAACATTGCAGAATTAAGAAATATTTAACAAAAATAAAGGAAGCAACCGGTTTCGGTACCTATATAAGCGAACTTCTCAACTAAATTTAAATAATATTTAATCAAACTATTTTTGAAAATACCTGTGAACCTGTGAATCAAAGACTGCAGAATTAAAAGACATTGAAAAAAAACAACAAAAAAACAGCTAATTTCGGAAGTTATATGAGCGAAATTTAGCAATTAACTTCAAACACATTTGTACAAAAATGTAATATTAAACAAGTCTAAGAAGTTGGGTAGTGTAATCAAAAACAAATACAAACGGTTTTGGAAGCTGAATAAGGTATCTTCATTAAAAAAAAAAAAAAAAAAAAAAGTATTAGAAACTAAATAAATGTCTATTATCCGGACTTTTTGCTTACACGGTTTTAAGATAAAATAAAAAACTAATTAAGATGTTTTTCTTTAAATACCGTGAAATTTCATTGAATAGATTAGTTTTCCTTGGCAGTAGGCATGAAATTATAATGCTTCAGATGTAATATCACGTCTGTTGTTAATTTTTCTCTTAAATTTTCTTAACTCTGATAAAAGTGTCATTAAATATGCAATGATCAACTCCAATTTTTTAAGAATTCGTAAGTCAAAAACGTCAGCAGAGGATTAGAAAAAGTAACTGCTTTCACTAGTGTCATTATTCCACTTCACAGAAATCGTTTTCGTTTGCAGCGACCCCTTAAAACTACAAAGTCAACAATGTCATATGAATCCTGATTCCGGCCCACTCATGATCCATCACTGTCTTCGATAGCGAGGCCCACATTTCCAGCCCCAGACCCCGGAGATATTTCTAAATACTTTGATCTTGTTTGCTAACAACAACTCACAATGTTCAGATTCCAGGAAGGGTTTGTCTATCTCTTGCGTCTATTGTGTCTTCCTCCTTCTAAAGAACATAATGCAAGAACCCCATTTCTATCGATTTCTCAAAGCTAAGAGAGAAAGAAAATCTTCTCTGCACTTTCTGAAGTACAGAAAATCTCCGCTTTTAACTGATAATATCTTGCTCTCTGCTCAATATCTCACAGTTTCTTGCGGCAGTTGGGTTCAATATTTGATGAGTTGACTATACATTAAATCTCCGATATAAAAATATCCTAGGGACACATTTTTAATTTAGTTGGGTTATTTCGACGCTCTACGGTCGTTTTCTGTAACAAAGGGTTAATTGAAGGAACTAAAGTTTCAGAGGAACTAGACATTGATATAAAAATCTGAGCCTTGAATCAGATCGATTCCAACATATATTTTGAAAAAAGAAATACAAGTCCGGTAGGCGAGTTAGGTTAGTCCACTATAAAAAATTAAATTGTACATTTATTAATAAATTTTGATATTTAACTACATTTTGTAAATTATATCTTTAAATATGATTATCAAAGATACGTGTATTAGAGTGCAAGTGCATCTGGTAAAAAAAGTTCTGCGCTATGCACATTTATTATATGATCCTCAGGCCATGCTGGTTCAAATGGTCATGATCACAAGTTTCGACTTTATGTGCTAGTTTTGGTCTAAAAAATAAGCTCAGCGTTATACGTATTATCAACATTCTTGCATAGTCAAATTTTTCGATCTTGTTTGATATATTAAGTTGTACCTTTATATATCTCTGTTTCTAAGTAGCAACCTCGATATTTTTTGGAAGAAAATTATGTTTAGAAATAAGATAGCTCAGTAGAACACTTCTATCAAGTTCAAAGGTTCTTTATTCAGATAAGAATTCATTTTGACACCCGAGCGAAATTCTTGAGTCTATTATGCAAAACAGAACAAACATTGTGTGGTAAAAAGAAGTAACTAACTGTAAAAGCCAGAATATTCATATATTTTTATAGTCGTACTTAATTCAATTGAAACGTTCGATCCCGAACAAGGTAACTCCTATGTGCAACAATAAAACAACCATAACAGAGCGTCAAAATAGCTCAATGCAATCCGGTGCTGCAAATGATTCAACACGTGAGAAGAAAACTTTCTTTATCTTACATGATGGTTAGAATTGTACTTTACAAAAAGTATCTACAGCTGCTGTTTACTCTGATTCTGTTCCACACAATGCGTATCCAAATTAAAATATCTAGCAGGACTTTCTCATACATTTATATCTCTACTAGAAAATGTTGTCTGGGATTTAAAGCGGGGATTAGCGGAATTCATTCATTGAATTTTTTTATTTTAAAGTGTAGATATTATGTTAGATATTGTTTATATATGTGTCATAATCAATATCAGAATATAAAAATATGTACCTTTCATTCAAAGTTAATCTTTTAAAATACGTAGTAAAAATTAATTAAAGTTTCTGTTTGAAGTTCCAGCAGCTTATTGGCTTATCTGTGTTAATATAAACTAGTTTGATGTGATTAAAATAAATAGTATAAATCAAATTAGCAATTCTCTCATATACTATGAAAAAAAACTGATCAGTATTAGAAATAAAAAAAACATTTTCAAAACTGTGTGGTGTATTATCGTAAATGAGCAGAAAATACATTTTTTATAGCGTAGAAAGTTCGCTTACATGAAAAATGCGGTCATTAAAAACATGGACGGTTTCAAGGGGAAAACTCAGTGGTGGGGGTATTCGTGGGATAAATTTTGGGGGACCATATATCTATCGAATAATAGTTTGTAGCATGTACACAAAGTATTCAAAAATTTTATTTTGTGAATTGCACTGTATTATAAAGCGTGGATTTTTAGTCGGGAATTTTGCTTCATACCCATGCTTTGATATTATATATGCAGATGCAAAAATCAGCTATTTATTACGTAAAAGTTTTTAAACATTTTTCGAGTCATTGAATATTTTGATCTGAAGGGGGTATATAAAAAGTTCGATTTCGTATTTTTGTGCAAATACCTCTTTTAGATTTGAAAATATTTTAGCCAAACTTTTCTTGCGATTCGAAACAATTTTCTAAATGGAAGTATGTGTCTAGAATTAACGGTAAAGAAGCTATGAGTTTGATCGGTCTTTTTGAAATACCCTTATATTGTTACGGTATAATCATTGTTTTAGATAGAAAATAATGCTATGAAAGTCTCAGTTAATAAATAATTTGAGTTTTTAACGTGGGAATTTCACTAAAATTTCCAACCTAGTTCACGTTTTGAGCATAATGTATCCCCCACATAGCGTTTAATAGCTGTAGTTATATTCGTTCTTGAGTTACCACGTCCACACCTCACAAACATACATACACCCATACACTCAAGGGACATTTTCCGGAAGTGTTCGATCAGGATTCGAGAGATTTTAAAACGTACTTGCCCATCAAAATATCGAATTCGAAAATTTTCGGGAAAACAGTATTTGATGCAATAGTTTGAGAAAATAAATGTTAAAATTTGATCTACATTCTGTACTGCCTAAATCAGAAATAACCGGGATAAATAAAAATTTTACTTCTGGGCATGTTTGTTGCATCAGCTCCGACAAATGCGTTTTGCAAATGTGTTTTGCAAACAAATGTGTTTTGTAAATGAATTTCCCATAGTACAAGCAAATTTCTTTTTAAAATGATGTACAATAATGTATGTAAAAATATAATTTTTAATCAATAGTGAAATATAATAAAACAATAGTGTAATAGGGAACTCAATACATTCTATAATATTTCGGAGCTTTCTTTCTCTATCTGTATATCCCAAAAGTTTCCCTTTTTTATTTTATTTTTCTTCCCATCTCCAGCAGAGCACTCATTTGGTACAAACAGACAAACAAACAAGTACCGCTCCTTGCACTATTTTATTTTTATTGATTCTAAAAGCAATGCATATATGGTCCATCATGCATCATCCCCATCTTGGAATCCCCATCTTGGAATGGTTTTGTAGTAAAGACACCGCCGCTTCAAGCTCCCTATTGGCTGCAGCTGCGGCAGACTGGAGATCGGAGCGTCAGTGGACAATTAGTTAAGCACCATTGACACAATGGCAAACGTGGCTCCCGTTCCAATTTGATATGATTTCTTTTTTGGGCCCAAATGCCTTTCACGGAAGATGGAGAGCCTCTAAATTTCCCTCCCTTCCTCCCCTCAAACTCTTGAAATACTGTCTCAAATAACAAGAGAGACCTGTCCAGTTTTGTGGGTAATAGGTTTGGGAACAAGAAGTTAAAGGAGTAATGGCTCATAGATAAAGAAATATTCTAGCTGTTTCCCTGAGTACATGGTACTTCAATAATATAAAAGAAAAAAATATATACGATATCAATGTCAAACAAAACATGATCCCCTTTAAATTTTGGATTGTACATTTTTGAAAAAATATATGTGTTTATTTGGATTTTAAAAGAGTTTTATTATAAGAAAATAAATTGATATTTCAGTGCTTCGAATTGTCCGTTAAGCAGATACATGTGATAAGAGATGCAGATAACAAATAATATGAATTTTGAAAACTATGTCATATTATTAGTATCATTATTACTATTATTATTGTTATTATTATTATTACTTTGATGTTAAAAAAAAAATCCTAGTTCTGGACATGTATCTCTAAAAATATGTCTCTGAAAATGTGTCTGTAATCATGTGTCTCTAAATTAGGGACACTGATTTCAACTTTGTGATTTCGGGAATTTTTTTATCGTAGCTTTACTTAAAGAATATTTTTTATATTTTATTTATATTTTTATATTTCACCATGTAGTGTTTACCCCAAATCAAATGTCCTACTAAAATTCTCCCCCAACTACTATTAAAAGTACCTATGGATAAATATATTCCTTATAATTATTACATTATTATACAGGGTTACAATGAAAGACCTTACTCAGGCTAATGTCTCACGAATTATGGTAGCTAGCTATGTACTTCTTGTGCCGTTGTTTAGAAAACACCCTATGGATCAAGCAATTCGACCTGGGAGACTTCGTGGCCCGTGTTGGCCATCGTTTGTGGTTAGGGGGCCTATCTCGGCTCCTTTTATAGATAGAGGGAAAAGTCAATGAGAAAGTTTTGAAGAGAGTCGTACGAACATGTTTTAGTTCCGTAACAAAAGATGGAAAGAGACAGGGCGGCCTCCCCATAGAAAAACAAAACATAGGGAAGCAACAATCGAATATTTAGACAAGGCAACAATATGTGAATTCGGCAAGTAAGGAAACAAAGTGTGAATTTGATGGTAATAAACTGTCTGCTATGCATTCACATAGTGTTGTCTAGTCTAAATACTCGGTTGTTGCTACCCGATGTATTGATTTTTTTTGGAGGGAGGGGGGAGGCTGTCCTGTAAGCAAAAAATGTTCAAAATATTAAAACTTTGAAATTATTTTTATATATTCATAATCTAGACCATATTTCCGACAAAACAAGAAATATTATTTACATTTTTAACACTTTACAACATAGTTGAAAAGTGTTTATGACTTTGTTCATTCCGTCTGTCTGTCTGTCTGTCCGTTAGCACGATAACTGCCGTAAAAATGACTTAATCGAAATGAAATTTTAGTATGTTGTTCAGACGGCCAGTGGGACCTACGGGAATATAAATAAATAATATCACCCAATTAGTTTTTTATTGAACCCGGATATAAAAATGAAATACATTGAACCATTAGGGACCTAATTTTTCAAACATTTTTTAAGCAAATTTAAAATTCACAAATTGCTTCGAAATTTTTAGGAAATATTCACATTATCGCATAAAATATATAAAAAAAATTCAGTAAAATATATTAAGTAGTTTTATAATTAAAAATTATTTAATATAGGAAAAAAAACAAATTCAATTAAATTTTGACTTTTGGAATATCCACCAGAAAGAAACAAGAAAGATCAATCATGCTTAAAGCATTGATTATGAAACACTTTCCAACTTCAATGCAATTTTATTTAAACATGTCTAAAATGCAATACATTCCTCGGTAATATTTTAAAACTTATCACAATACTACATTGATTTATTATATTTGAAAACTTAAACCTTCATCGATAAAAATGAACTTCATTCAAATGACGGCATTGAAATATAAATTGCCTGGTTTAAACATCTCTAAAATGTGATATATTACTCGGTAATAATTTTAGAATTATCATAATACCACGATAATTTATTATATTTAAAAACTTCATCGAAAACAACTGAAATTCATTCAAATGACGTCATAGAAAAAATAACACGCCTGTCTCTCTCTAAAAAAGCAGCATTTCATTCATAAATAATTTCCTATTCATGTCATTCATCACAATACTATAATAATTTATTTTATTTAAAAATTAAGACCATGGAGCTACAAGTAGTTTAACTCTATGCTTAAAACTTCATCGCAAAAAATCGTCCTTCTCTCGGTAAAGCCAATGAATATTTCTTTCATATCAGCTATGCAGACTTCATGAGCTAAATTCTTTTGCGTTAAAAAAATACAGCAATTCCTATACAACTCATCCTACATATTTTGCTGTTTACATTTTACATAAGTGAAAAATAGGCTTCGTTGTAGAAATAATCAAATTTGGATGAGCATTTAAACTCATATATATTGTAATTGCATAGTTCTAGTATGTAGATGCACAGAATTTAAACCAAAATAAAGTGGTTTTAGGACGTATACAACTCTCAATATGAAATAAAAAGAACTTTAAAAATCACGATTCTGAGACAAGATGGATGCCATATACCATTTTGAAGTGGATCACGTGATACTTTCATATCATGGTCACGTGATCGTTTCATTTAAGAGGTGTTTTTATTATTTTAATTTTCATTTAAAAACTACTGAATATGTTTCGCTGAATTTTTTTTTTTATATATTTTATGGAACAATTTGAATATTACCTAAAAATTTCGAAGCAATTTGTGAATTTTAAATCCGCTTAAAAAATGTTTGAAATATTAGGTCCCATAAGGCTCAATGTATTTCATTTTTTCAACCCGGGTTCAATCCAAAACTAATTGGGTGATATTATTCATTTATATTGCCATAGGTGCTACAGACCGTCTGAACAACATACTAAAATTTCATTTTGATTAAGTCGTTTTTACGGCAGTTTTCATGCTAACGGACAGACAGACAGACAGACAGAATGAACAAAGTCATAAACACTTTTCAACTTTGTTGTAAAGTGTTAAAAAGAGATATATTATATAATAAATATCTTTCCAAGAGTTTAATCATTTTGTATATGAGAGAGGCTTCACATTTTAAAATAAATTTGGTAGATAACAACTTTTCAATTTTTTTTTAATTTTATATAACTCTTCATGATATACTTATTTGATGGCATTTTTAATGCACTTTCCTTTGTCCTACAGAGTTAAAATTTGGTACACAGCTTAAATTTGTTGAACATTTTATTCTACAAAAATTTGGTGGATCTTTATATATAGATCATACATTTTTTTCGAAATGGCCTGCAAATAATCCCCGTTCACTTCTATAAATCATTGTTGTAATATTGTTAAAAATTCTGATGTGGGCAGCACATGTCTTTCTCTGCAGACTCATATTCACGTTCTCTTTATTTCTTCAATAATAATTTGAGTTTATCTGCACAAAATAACAGCCATAAGTATTTTAAATGACATTAAATTTGCACGTTAAACTAAAATTTGGTTCTCATTTGATAGCTGGACTTATTGTCAAAGGTGGCGTAGCGAAAACGCGAAAAGACTAAAATATCTCAAGAACGGCTACAAAATATAACTCTAGAGTAATGGGTTTAGTCTTATTCTTTTTGTTGTCAAAAATCACGTATAAAATAGGAATTTAATTGATATAATTGAGCACACGTAGTCTTATTTTTATATTTAACGATTTTTGCGGGCCATTTCGCAAAAATAGCCCGTTCCTTTTTCCCGAATCGTACAAGAATAACCTACAAATGATTTATATACCAAATTTTGTTAAATTTGGTATATAAATCACTTGTAGGTTATTGAAATATTACACACCAAATTTTGTTAAATTTGTTCCTTTAGTTTTTAGCTAGAGTAGATAAAGGCAATTTCTGACGGCCTTTTCGCAAAGAAGGCAGATTCTTTTATTTCGAATCGTACTATAATCTAATGAACATCAGGATTTCCCAGAAAAAACGTACCTACCAAATTTTATGAAATTCGGTTCATTAGTTTTTCAATTAGAGTGGATGTAATATCCTCACAGACACACAGAAATATACACAGATGCACCCTTACACATACAGACGTCTTCCTAAAAATAGTTTTTTTCGTGTTCTAGAAGCCCCAAAACGTGTAGATCCTTCGAAAATTCGAGTTCCGATCTTCGGCACGATTCCAATACTTTGAATACACACACACACACACACACACACACAAGTAGGGAATAGTAGGGGGTTCTGGCTCACGCGGTGCTATACTTTAACATGGGGAAATTGCGGTGCTAGTTCTCCCATGTTAAAGCATAGGCGCACCTCATGAGCAGGGGTGCAGCTTCCACCAGCACGTGACGTTCCATGATGTCAGTCAAAGGTTAGGATGGATCAGATGATTTTTTTTTCTTTTTTTAAGTGTTAATGCTTTAAAAATTTCGTAAAGTTTTTTTTTTCCTATATTTTTTCGCAAATGTAAGTTTTCTACTTTCGTAATAATTTTTTTTTTTTAAAAATGTGGTAATGGGAAAAATTAACATTTTGTTAAAATGTTCCAAAACCGTAAAAAAGTAACAAAAAATGTGGTAATGGGCAAAATTAACATTTTGCGTCTTTTTTTTTAAAATGTTAATTTCTCTATGGGAATTAACATGGGTTTTCACACTTTTGTAATTTTTTTTCCAAAAATGTGGTAATGGGAAAAATTAACTTTTTGCACAAAATGTCTCAAAAACGTAAAAAAGTAACAAAAAATGTGGTAATGGGCAAAATTAACATTTTGCGATTTTTTTTCAAAATTCCAATTTCTCTATGGGAATTAACATGGGTTTTCGCACTTTTGTAATTTTTTTACAAAAAAATGTGCGTTTTTACAAAAATGTCACTAAAAATGTGGTAATGGGCAAAATTAACATTTCGCACAAAATGTTGCAAAAACGTCAAAAAACAACAAAAATGTGCGTTTTTTACAAAAATGTGATAAAAAAGCGTGTTTTCAAAGTAGCAGAATGGCATGAATTGGGTGTATGGGAATCTCGAGAATTGGGTGTATAGGAGGGGGTGTGTTTCCCCAACCAGTCTTGGATTTCAAAATTTTAAACATAAATATTTTAATAATAGCAGATACCTGTTTTCAACAATCTAAATGGGGTAAGGTCTCTTTCATAAATTAGGTGTTGTTAGAAAAATATATATATTTTTTAAATTGTGGTCCCACCTCCACCCGGTGTATAGGATACACCGCCACAATTCAATCTAACATGGTCTGCTCATTTAAATTTGATAATGACCGTATGCCAGGCTCTTGATACCATCCTTTAAGATATGTCGCTTATCATCATAGGGGGATAAGCCCATTTTAATTTGCTTCACAGTATACATCTGATGGTCTTTACTTGCAATTTTAAATTGTTCCACTCTACTATATCTTCGCCTTGTTAGGCAATTATAATAATCTTCATGATGGATGTGTTTTTTTACAACATTCTTATTAACACCTTTAGCAGTCTTTTTATCCGTGAAGGGTGTTTTTAGGCTATACATTTTCGATCTTAGGCCTACAAATTCCACGGCAGGAGTTCCATTCAACTCGTCTTTCATTTTTCCAATCCTTTTTTTATTCTTATTGGAATGGAGTGGATGTGTTGTAGGATAATCCGAAAAGTCAAAATAGTCTTCATAACTTTCAAAATCTTTGTAAATATCCTCTGTTTGAATTTCATAGCACAGGGAATCGGTGTCTGTGAAAAGCAATTCGGCTCGGCTTCCATACATCTTCTTAATAAAATCATAATGAAACTCATACATAAGTGTTTTACTCAAGTCCAGTACTGAAAAACCTGCATAGATGGGTCTATTCAGTTTCAAATGAGTCTTATGCATATGAACTGCTACCAGATCTTCATTAAATATTTTGAAGGAGTGTAAGGCTGGTGATGCAAGTAATTTTTTCAGTCTCTTCTCAGTCTGTACTAGTTTAACATCCATTCTTTTTCTCAAATTTTCCATAGTTTTTCCAAACACTGCGTTATTCATAAGTTTGAACAGATCTTTTTCAAAGGAATTTTTTGCTTTCATTCTCTTCTCAGTGTTAAATTGTACATAGGGGTTCAACCAGGGCTCTTGCTTAAAAGTTAATACTCGATGGATTTTCACAAGTTTCATCCCTAGCTTCATATACTGCTTTAAATTTCTATAATGCAGAACATATTTAACCTTATGATTCAAATTAGGTGTTAATTTGATCTGGTCCTTGCATATTTTCAAATTCATTTCTTCAGATAAATTCCGGCTATACTCCGAAATCAGAGATGGGGTGATATGAACTCTTTCGGGTGCTAGAGGATAATCATTATGCTTATCATGCAAATCATGGGGATAGTCTATATCCGCTTCGATAATATATCCCACAGGTGAGTCATCTTCAACAGCAAGTGAATCAAAGTTCTGAATGTCTTGAGAATCAAGCCATCTAAAATCCGATACAGGGAGTGCTTGGCTTAGAGCCCACCCATATAGATTATTAGCATCCAGGTACATTATATATTTGCTAGGTTTCGTAGAATCAAAATGTTCCAAATACTTGTTATTAGCCTGACTAAGGCGTTTACTAATAACACTAATACCGCCTCTTATACCTTCTTCTAAAAATAAGTACATATCAGGATCTGTAATCAGTTCTAATGATACTCCACTAGTCTTCAAGGCTGCATTCCAGGCAAGAGATGGCAATGTTAAACAGTGAGCAGCATCTATTCCATAATAATTCAATGTCAAATCACGGAAATTCTCAAAAATGTCCGCTAATAGAAGAATATCAGTTTTTATGTACAAGTCATGATACTCCCCCATATTCTTTATCTTTAAAGATGTCCAAACATGTTGAGCATAGGCATAGGCATCATCAGAGATCTCCTCTCGATTTAAATCATCAAAGAAGGCCTCTTTAGAGGGTAAGCTCGTTTCTTCAAACTTGGTAGCACAATCCATATAAGAATAGGGGTAAACACCCTTTCTAGTCACTAAATCCACTTGATCACTTGTAAAATGTTCTTGGGTGATACGAAACTGATTGGATTCCAAACTAGAACTTAGCTTCTCGATAGAGGCAGGTAAGAATTGAAGAGAATCTATAAACTGTAAACTTCCTAGACTGAATGTGATATATTGCTGCATATTGCTACTGATGCATTCAATCCTCTTTCCTTTAAATTCACCGATCCCTTGCATAATTAAATGTCCATCATACCCCTTTAAATTATGAAACACAACGGGTATGCGTCGTCTTATCTTGTAATTCAGATTACAATTAGGATGGGCTGCACCTCTGTACTTGGAAGTTAAGTGGCAATGGTCTCTCACACGCTTTTCTTCTAAAGCCTTGTTACAAATATGGCAGAGAGTAGCATTTTCAAAGTTTTCACGATCTTCAGCAGTAAAATTCATTCTCATATTTCCTCTCAGTATTCTCTGAATCTCTTCTTCTTCTTGAATAAGGGCTTTCAAAAAATGATGAATCACATCTTCACCCCTATAGATAACAGGTCCTTTAAAGGTTTTTCCATCAGGCCCAATAATAATATAGGCAAAACCACAAGGAACATGATAAGATAAGATACTCTCATGTGAAACAGAAGGGATATTCTCACATAGTTCCACTTTCATTAGGAAAGACTCAAAGTCTGCGTATACCACAAATGGTACACGCATTTGCATGTAAATACTTTGAAATTTCAAAATCTTGTCATTGTCACTGGGAAACTCCACTCTCTGTAGGCCATATTGGCTACATAATTCAATATGCTTCTTTAAACAAGCTTCAGATGAAAATCGCTGTAAACAGTAGTCACAAAAATATTGCTTCTCTTTATGTTTTCTTATACTGTATAAAAGTTTGCTCATACTTCTAATACAACAGTAATGAGACTGCTCATCATTACTAATAAGCAGTAAATTACAGTGTTGTTCTCGTCTATTAGATGATATATAGAGCGGAAACACCTTCTTATCTTCATATCCAAAGACATTCAGGCTCACATTATTATTATTTCGCTCAAATAATTTAACTTGGTGTAAAGGAGTGGGAAACTCGATTCCATCCAGATTCAACTTGCATTCATGCTCGGTATATTTGCTGACACGAGATGCATTCTTATAAACTGGATAAAGTTCTGCTAAGATGGACCACATAAAACATTTCTGATCACTATTTTCCACATTAATAATAGCTTTCTTGGCTAATAGTTCTTTAGGTAGCGGTATATAGCTTGAAGCAGCCAGAGGATCATATGTCCCAACATCAATCATGAGTTCCTCGATTCTCTCTAAGACCCAACCGCTACCACGGCCTTCATAGGTTTCGAACGATGTTAACACTTTTGCAAAGGCAGTATCCATATTAGAATCCAAATCTTCTTCTGTAATGTTTTTCATACAAGAACTTCTGAAATAGTTTATACAGTATTCCTGTTCTCCTCCAGATCGGAAACGAGTAAAACGGCAACATACATTTATGTACCATATAATACTACGTTTCAAAGCAATTTCCTTTAGCACCACTTGTTTTATCTCAATTCTATGAGAATCCAAAAAGGTAAGTAAATCTTTTTCAGCATGACCAGCAATTTTATAAACAGTCACAGTACCGTTTAAAGCCTGTTTGCAGGGTTTCTTAGTCGCTTTCTTCTTCTTTTTATTCATACACGGAGCATCTAATCTTTTTCTTTTAGTGCCTCGCATAGGCTTATCACCATGAATTGACCGCTCATGAATCTTCTCATGACGTATCAGATCATCTTTTCTTACAAAAGCTGCCTTACACAATTCACATATGTAATCCTTCTTTCCATCATGAATCCTCATATGGCGCACTAAGCTTCGTTTTGCCATGAAGCTCTTCGTGCAAGTCGGACACACCTGTAAAAAATAAAATGCAAGACTTTAGTATAAACACGCTATTCTCGGTAACAATGCAATACATTTCAGATGTATATATATATATATATATATCATTACAGATGTATATAAAGTAATCGCTAACCCATTATACTATCCCCATTAGAAATAATAAAATTCCTGAATTAAAGAATATATCCAGATACAAGACATTTCATGTAAAACCCCAATACATTTCATTAAATTCATAAAAACACTCATTAAAAAAGTTGTTACGCATCATAAAAATACAAAGTTTAATAAAATGAGAGAATAAAATCACATTAAAACAAGTACTTACATGTCCAATCCTGTTCAAAGAGGGTGCATTACGCATAATAACGTCAGTAACGGTAGGGATAGTACCTCCGATATTACTTTCTAAGGCAAACATACTCGCAGAGTAACTTCAAACACGACTTAACAGCACGAAACTCACAACAGAAATGATAAAATCGCTGCTTAAAGACCACCTACATCCATTCATAAAAAATAGTTCCTGGTGTATCCTTCCGCCAAGATGACCCCAAGGTTATCTCTAAAGAGTTCTTCGTGTATCCATCCGCCAAGGTCACGTGATAGTTATATCACGGTTACCGTTAAATTTGCAACACACGAATGTAATTATGTGCACATCCGATAAAAAATAAACAATTCGTTCAACATCGCAATCGATTATATCCTTTTTAATAATCGTAATCGATATATTAAATAAATTCACATCTTTAAAAAATAATAGATTTTAATAAAATAATGAAAGAAAATCCCTTTGCGAAACCCCTTAAAACCTCCAATCCTTAAACAATACAGCAACGTGCAAACCTAAAAACCCCGAATAACATATACTACTCTCTCCTCCTCCCTCTCCGAGACACCAACACTCACTTCTCCACACGTTAAACGTAACCCATAGCAACCGGAATCCATAATAAAACATTCACCTTCACCCCCAACGTACATCCAAATACACAGTCATTCAACGTGAAACCCGTATTTTTACAGCAAAAATCACTTTACAGGGATTCATAGAACAAAAAATCATAAAAAATCAACAAATTCACCCAGAAACTAGCTAAAACCCTCAAATTACTTATAATTATCATCTACATATGCTATATAACCACTTACAACCTTAAAAAGGTGAGTATGCTAGTAGATAAGAAAGGGGCGTTCTGCGACAAAGGCGGAGCAATGCGGAGCGCGGAGCAAAATGGCGGCCATTCCGCATTCTGTGATCCTGGACGGGGGTGTAAAAGGGGGAAAACTAAAAAAAAAGTGGGGGTAAAAATTTTGGAGAAACTTTTTGTCGGGTGGCAACGATGTCGTAGTCTTGTACGAGGGGTTGAGGGGGAAATAAATTTTTTGGAATGAGATTTTTTCTAAGTATGGGATAAACTTTTTTCGAGGTGGCAACAGCTGCGAAGGAGGTATGAAACCATCAGCGCCTCCTAACGGCCTAAAGGGGTACTAATAGGGTAATTAGGAATTTTGTGAAAATTAATAAAAAAATTGAGTTTTTAAAATTTTTTAAAAACTTTTATAATTTTATCAAAATATGACATAGAGGTTACTTTCTGGAAATACCAAAAAATATTTATTTTTTCTTTCCAGAAACTATTTTTAGGCGGCATTGCTCTAACCGCATTCTGGCGAACCCACCTTCCTTATCTACTAGCATACTCACCTTTTTAAGGTTGTAAGTGGTTATATAGCATATGTAGATGATAATTATAAGTAATTTGAGGGTTTTAGCTAGTTTCTGGGTGAATTTGTTGATTTTTTATGATTTTTTGTTCTATGAATCCCTGTAAAGTGATTTTTGCTGTAAAAATACGGGTTTCACGTTGAATGACTGTGTATTTGGATGTACGTTGGGGGTGAAGGTGAATGTTTTATTATGGATTCCGGTTGCTATGGGTTACGTTTAACGTGTGGAGAAGTGAGTGTTGGTGTCTCGGAGAGGGAGGAGGAGAGAGTAGTATATGTTATTCGGGGTTTTTAGGTTTGCACGTTGCTGTATTGTTTAAGGATTGGAGGTTTTAAGGGGTTTCGCAAAGGGATTTTCTTTCATTATTTTATTAAAATCTATTATTTTTTAAAGATGTGAATTTATTTAATATATCGATTACGATTATTAAAAAGGATATAATCGATTGCGATGTTGAACGAATTGTTTATTTTTTATCGGATGTGCACATAATTACATTCGTGTGTTGCAAATTTAACGGTAACCGTGATATAACTATCACGTGACCTTGACATGACCTTGGCGGATGGATACACGAAGAACTCTTTAGAGATAACCTTGGGGTCATCTTGGCGGAAGGATACACCAGGAACTATTTTTTATGAATGGATGTAGGTGGTCTTTAAGCAGCGATTTTATCATTTCTGTTGTGAGTTTCGTGCTGTTAAGTCGTGTTTGAAGTTGCTCTGCGAGTATGTTTGCCTTAGAAAGTAATATCGGAGGTACTATCCCTACCGTTACTGACGTTATTATGCGTAATGCACCCTCTTTGAACAGGATTGGACATGTAAGTACTTGTTTTAATGTGATTTTATTCTCTCATTTTATTAAACTTTGTATTTTTATGATGCGTAACAACTTTTTTAATGAGTGTTTTTATGAATTTAATGAAATGTATTGGGGTTTTACATGAAATGTCTTGTATCTGGATATATTCTTTAATTCAGGAATTTTATTATTTCTAATGGGGATAGTATAATGGGTTAGCGATTACTTTATATACATCTGTAATGATATATATATATATATATATATACATCTGAAATGTATTGCATTGTTACCGAGAATAGCGTGTTTATACTAAAGTCTTGCATTTTATTTTTTACAGGTGTGTCCGACTTGCACGAAGAGCTTCATGGCAAAACGAAGCTTAGTGCGCCATATGAGGATTCATGATGGAAAGAAGGATTACATATGTGAATTGTGTAAGGCAGCTTTTGTAAGAAAAGATGATCTGATACGTCATGAGAAGATTCATGAGCGGTCAATTCATGGTGATAAGCCTATGCGAGGCACTAAAAGAAAAAGATTAGATGCTCCGTGTATGAATAAAAAGAAGAAGAAAGCGACTAAGAAACCCTGCAAACAGGCTTTAAACGGTACTGTGACTGTTTATAAAATTGCTGGTCATGCTGAAAAAGATTTACTTACCTTTTTGGATTCTCATAGAATTGAGATAAAACAAGTGGTGCTAAAGGAAATTGCTTTGAAACGTAGTATTATATGGTACATAAATGTATGTTGCCGTTTTACTCGTTTCCGATCTGGAGGAGAACAGGAATACTGTATAAACTATTTCAGAAGTTCTTGTATGAAAAACATTACAGAAGAAGATTTGGATTCTAATATGGATACTGCCTTTGCAAAAGTGTTAACATCGTTCGAAACCTATGAAGGCCGTGGTAGCGGTTGGGTCTTAGAGAGAATCGAGGAACTCATGATTGATGTTGGGACATATGATCCTCTGGCTGCTTCAAGCTATATACCGCTACCTAAAGAACTATTAGCCAAGAAAGCTATTATTAATGTGGAAAATAGTGATCAGAAATGTTTTATGTGGTCCATCTTAGCAGAACTTTATCCAGTTTATAAGAATGCATCTCGTGTCAGCAAATATACCGAGCATGAATGCAAGTTGAATCTGGATGGAATCGAGTTTCCCACTCCTTTACACCAAGTTAAATTATTTGAGCGAAATAATAATAATGTGAGCCTGAATGTCTTTGGATATGAAGATAAGAAGGTGTTTCCGCTCTATATATCATCTAATAGACGAGAACAACACTGTAATTTACTGCTTATTAGTAATGATGAGCAGTCTCATTACTGTTGTATTAGAAGTATGAGCAAACTTTTATACAGTATAAGAAAACATAAAGAGAAGCAATATTTTTGTGACTACTGTTTACAGCGATTTTCATCTGAAGCTTGTTTAAAGAAGCATATTGAATTATGTAGCCAATATGGCCTACAGAGAGTGGAGTTTCCCAGTGACAATGACAAGATTTTGAAATTTCAAAGTATTTACATGCAAATGCGTGTACCATTTGTGGTATACGCAGACTTTGAGTCTTTCCTAATGAAAGTGGAACTATGTGAGAATATCCCTTCTGTTTCACATGAGAGTATCTTATCTTATCATGTTCCTTGTGGTTTTGCCTATATTATTATTGGGCCTGATGGAAAAACCTTTAAAGGACCTGTTATCTATAGGGGTGAAGATGTGATTCATCATTTTTTGAAAGCCCTTATTCAAGAAGAAGAAGAGATTCAGAGAATACTGAGAGGAAATATGAGAATGAATTTTACTGCTGAAGATCGTGAAAACTTTGAAAATGCTACTCTCTGCCATATTTGTAACAAGGCTTTAGAAGAAAAGCGTGTGAGAGACCATTGCCACTTAACTTCCAAGTACAGAGGTGCAGCCCATCCTAATTGTAATCTGAATTACAAGATAAGACGACGCATACCCGTTGTGTTTCATAATTTAAAGGGGTATGATGGACATTTAATTATGCAAGGGATCGGTGAATTTAAAGGAAAGAGGATTGAATGCATCAGTAGCAATATGCAGCAATATATCACATTCAGTCTAGGAAGTTTACAGTTTATAGATTCTCTTCAATTCTTACCTGCCTCTATCGAGAAGCTAAGTTCTAGTTTGGAATCCAATCAGTTTCGTATCACCCAAGAACATTTTACAAGTGATCAAGTGGATTTAGTGACTAGAAAGGGTGTTTACCCCTATTCTTATATGGATTGTGCTACCAAGTTTGAAGAAACGAGCTTACCCTCTAAAGAGGCCTTCTTTGATGATTTAAATCGAGAGGAGATCTCTGATGATGCCTATGCCTATGCTCAACATGTTTGGACATCTTTAAAGATAAAGAATATGGGGGAGTATCATGACTTGTACATAAAAACTGATATTCTTCTATTAGCGGACATTTTTGAGAATTTCCGTGATTTGACATTGAATTATTATGGAATAGATGCTGCTCACTGTTTAACATTGCCATCTCTTGCCTGGAATGCAGCCTTGAAGACTAGTGGAGTATCATTAGAACTGATTACAGATCCTGATATGTACTTATTTTTAGAAGAAGGTATAAGAGGCGGTATTAGTGTTATTAGTAAACGCCTTAGTCAGGCTAATAACAAGTATTTGGAACATTTTGATTCTACGAAACCTAGCAAATATATAATGTACCTGGATGCTAATAATCTATATGGGTGGGCTCTAAGCCAAGCACTCCCTGTATCGGATTTTAGATGGCTTGATTCTCAAGACATTCAGAACTTTGATTCACTTGCTGTTGAAGATGACTCACCTGTGGGATATATTATCGAAGCGGATATAGACTATCCCCATGATTTGCATGATAAGCATAATGATTATCCTCTAGCACCCGAAAGAGTTCATATCACCCCATCTCTGATTTCGGAGTATAGCCGGAATTTATCTGAAGAAATGAATTTGAAAATATGCAAGGACCAGATCAAATTAACACCTAATTTGAATCATAAGGTTAAATATGTTCTGCATTATAGAAATTTAAAGCAGTATATGAAGCTAGGGATGAAACTTGTGAAAATCCATCGAGTATTAACTTTTAAGCAAGAGCCCTGGTTGAACCCCTATGTACAATTTAACACTGAGAAGAGAATGAAAGCAAAAAATTCCTTTGAAAAAGATCTGTTCAAACTTATGAATAACGCAGTGTTTGGAAAAACTATGGAAAATTTGAGAAAAAGAATGGATGTTAAACTAGTACAGACTGAGAAGAGACTGAAAAAATTACTTGCATCACCAGCCTTACACTCCTTCAAAATATTTAATGAAGATCTGGTAGCAGTTCATATGCATAAGACTCATTTGAAACTGAATAGACCCATCTATGCAGGTTTTTCAGTACTGGACTTGAGTAAAACACTTATGTATGAGTTTCATTATGATTTTATTAAGAAGATGTATGGAAGCCGAGCCGAATTGCTTTTCACAGACACCGATTCCCTGTGCTATGAAATTCAAACAGAGGATATTTACAAAGATTTTGAAAGTTATGAAGACTATTTTGACTTTTCGGATTATCCTACAACACATCCACTCCATTCCAATAAGAATAAAAAAAGGATTGGAAAAATGAAAGACGAGTTGAATGGAACTCCTGCCGTGGAATTTGTAGGCCTAAGATCGAAAATGTATAGCCTAAAAACACCCTTCACGGATAAAAAGACTGCTAAAGGTGTTAATAAGAATGTTGTAAAAAAACACATCCATCATGAAGATTATTATAATTGCCTAACAAGGCGAAGATATAGTAGAGTGGAACAATTTAAAATTGCAAGTAAAGACCATCAGATGTATACTGTGAAGCAAATTAAAATGGGCTTATCCCCCTATGATGATAAGCGACATATCTTAAAGGATGGTATCAAGAGCCTGGCATACGGTCATTATCAAATTTAAATGAGCAGACCATGTTAGATTGAATTGTGGCGGTGTATCCTATACACCGGGTGGAGGTGGGACCACAATTTAAAAAATATATATATTTTTCTAACAACACCTAATTTATGAAAGAGACCTTACCCCATTTAGATTGTTGAAAACAGGTATCTGCTATTATTAAAATATTTATGTTTAAAATTTTGAAATCCAAGACTGGTTGGGGAAACACACCCCCTCCTATACACCCAATTCCCGAGATTCTCGAGATTCCCATACACCCAATTCATGCGATTCTGCTACTTTGAAAACACGCTTTTTTATCACATTTTTGTAAAAAACGCACATTTTTGTTGTTTTTTGACGTTTTTGCAACATTTTGTGCGAAATGTTAATTTTGCCCATTACCACATTTTTAGTGACATTTTTGTAAAAACGCACATTTTTTTGTAAAAAAATTACAAAAGTGCGAAAACCCATGTTAATTCCCATAGAGAAATTGGAATTTTGAAAAAAAATCGCAAAATGTTAATTTTGCCCATTACCACATTTTTTGTTACTTTTTTACGTTTTTGAGACATTTTGTGCAAAAAGTTAATTTTTCCCATTACCACATTTTTGGAAAAAAAATTACAAAAGTGTGAAAACCCATGTTAATTCCCATAGAGAAATTAACATTTTAAAAAAAAAGACGCAAAATGTTAATTTTGCCCATTACCACATTTTTTGTTACTTTTTTACGGTTTTGGAACATTTTAACAAAATGTTAATTTTTCCCATTACCACATTTTTAAAAAAAAAAAATTATTACGAAAGTAGAAAACTTACATTTGCGAAAAAATATAGGAAAAAAAAAACTTTACGAAATTTTTAAAGCATTAACACTTAAAAAAAGAAAAAAAAATCATCTGATCCATCCTAACCTTTGACTGACATCATGGAACGTCACGTGCTGGTGGAAGCTGCACCCCTGCTCATGAGGTGCGCCTATGCTTTAACATGGGAGAACTAGCACCGCAATTTCCCCATGTTAAAGTATAGCACCGCGTGAGCCAGAACCCCCTACTATTCCCTACTCACACATATATATATATATATATATATATTATCTGTGTATCTGTGTATTATCTGTGTATCTAAATTCCGTGCCTATGCAATTACAATAGTTGTGGTTTTAAATGATCCCTAAACTTTTATTATTTTTTCAACGAAGTCTAATTTAAACTTATGCAGAATGTAAATATCTCAAGCGATTGTAGGGTGAGTTACATAAGAATTGCTGAATTTTTTTCACACAAAATTATTTAACTCTGGAGTCTGGAATACAAGTTATATGAATGATATATTCCTTGAATTTGCATAGAGAATCAGATGATTTATATTTTGATACAATTTTAAATATTTAAGTATAATAAATTACTGTAGAACTGTGATAATATAAAAGATATCACCACTGAATGTATCACATTTTAGAAATTTTTAAATGAAATTGCATTTCAGTTGGAAAGTGTTTCATAATCAATGCTTATGCATGATTGATCTTTCTTGTTATTTATTAGGTTCGGGAGTATAAGCGTCCAAAGGGTTTCCATTTTTCGCATTGCTCCGTTTTTCCTTCAGAGAAAACCCAAACTTAGATGCTATTCACATAAAAAAAAATGCACTATAACAAAATTACTTACATATAACTATTAGAAAAATAAAGTTTGATAGTGGAGTGAAGCATTTATGCAATACTTCTTAGCCATTTTGGGCGCGCTGGAGATGCACTCGGTAGGCCCGGGTTCGATTCCAGCCGCTGCCAAAACTGCCGCCGTGTTTATGCGGAGTACGATCACGTTAAACATGTGGGTCCTTCCGGTTGGTGGTAGGGGAAGGAGGGTACGGTCCCTGTGGATGCCTCCCCCACTAGGTTCCGGTCTAAATTGGGTGGCACTTCCCGACCGTCCAAACAGTTACCTTACACCTTTCTGGTAGGTCGGACGGTCTGGGTTTCAACAACAACACTTTCTCATATTATTATAAATCATCTAGATTCCCCTCCACACACATATATACAAGTTTCTCATACTCCAACATATATATATATATATATATATATATATATATATATATATATATATATATATATATATATATATATATATGAATGTGTGTGTGTGTGTGTTCATGCTTTTACTGCTTCCACTTGATCTTTAGAAAATATGTTCTCAGTGCATGGAATTAATTCTTCCATTCACGGCTACTTTGTCACTCTTTTTATCTTTTCTTTTTTGTATTAGACACACATTGGAGTAAAGCAACTCATTATAACTCAGCTGCGCGTTATGCATTGTAAATGAGCAGATAAAACATCTCATGAAGTGATAAATGAGATAACATTGTGTTTTATTTTTGCTTACAAATAGGAAAAGGGATTTGTGAGATTTAGATCACGTTTCTGTTGTTCGTCATAGTTGAGAGCGGAGAAAACCAAAACCTTTTTGGAAATTCTAGTCACTCTACTTCAAAGGAGATATATCTCGTGCCATTCAATTTTAATTTATGACTTAAGTGTTTAGCATTTTATTATCTTGGCCCATCTACGGCGTTTTAATATCTTTACGGAAACATCTTATTTAAATTATGCATCTCACATAAAACAATATAAATTATCTATAATGAAAATTGAACGGTTATTAAATAAAATTCTCTACATCCAAAATCCGTTATAAATAATGTATATTGGCACATTATCCAAATAATAATTATATAATAATA